>JAECUM010010695.1:0-107708 GCA_016617855.1 Megalonaias nervosa
TACGTTTTAAAATTATTATATAGCTAACTCAACAAGATACTGAATAAAATCAGTTATTGTAGAACTGTAACGTGAATTTACTTCAATTTTTCAAACATATTTTATACAACACTGTATAAAATATTATATCTTTTGCACGAGTTATCGTTCGTTACGTAAATAATACATGTGTTACACGAGCTAAAAATAACCTTGATTTTAGATTCAGCGCATTGTATAAAACGACGTGAATTTAAGGTTAACAGTCAAAAGTTGCATCAGTATCTCTCTCTGTTACAAATTGCTGCTTCACTAACAGCGAATTGCTTACAGAGAACAGATAGATCACTAAATAATTATTTTAAAATGATATATATCTTGTCTGTATAGAGACTGAAATAACTCGATTATAAATAACACGTAGTAGGGAGATAATCGTTTAATTTGCTCTACAGAGACAGAGCAGAGTTATCGCGCTTATTATATAATCAATTACAATGAAAAAATCGGTGAAAAAAAATAATTTTTATCTGCGTTTTGAGAGAAAATGTATATTTTTTTATAATAAATGTGTAGATAGAGACCTGCCAAGGATTCTACAAGCAATGACGTTACAGTTTCAAATCAGAGCATGTTGTGCTGATTATAATATTTAGTGTTTTTTGTATTCGCTGATTTTGTTCAAAAACCTCGTTTTTTGCTCGAAAATCTCGTTTTTTGTATGAAAAATGGCCAAAAATAAATGAAAATCGACTAGATTTTGAAACACTCTAAAGGCAATAACCCCAGGGTTTCTCTAAATGATTTTCCTGTTTTTCAGCATTTTCTTCTCAAACATGTATAATTTTGATCCTTTTTTGCTCGTTTTTTAATGATGATTTGCTGTTTTTTGCTTGAAATCTGTTATTTTTACGAAGAAATGTCAAAAAACATGAAAATTATTTAGAGAAACGCTGGGGTTTGACCCGTACGAAATTAGAAATGTGACTAAAAAACAAGCAAAAATAACATAAAACAAGTAAATTTTCTCAGATCTATAATATTTTCTGAATAATGCGCCGATTGCAAAAGAATTTATTCGCTAAACGAACAATATGTAAAAATACTTATTATTATCAAAAACAATGTTGGTGCGCTATCAATCCTAGATGCACATGTACTGTTGGGTTCCATTAGTATAAGTACGACAACTGCAATATTTACTCTACGAGCGTATGTACAAATTAATATATAACGTCTCTCCACGAAGGTCAATGATGTTTCCAGACTGGTCTGTGAGTTTGAAATTTATTCTTGACAATAATGGATTATGTACACGCAAGTATATTTGATTAATTGGCTCAGATACAATTAGCCACCCGGGCGGCGCTTGAGGTGTGAATGTATGTAATATATATCCTTGCTGGGCCTGGTTAGACTTTGAAAGATCTACTTGATAACTACTATCAATTACGTCACATATTAGATTGACCGCGATCGTTGATGTTATATTAACAATATCAGGTGAGATATGACGACCTGCACCATGTGGATTGTTATTATGTTTAAGAATAACCGGTGGTGGAGCTATTTTTATCCACGCTGCATGTATTTTAGGGAAATATTCATCAATGACATCGTTGAGTGTTTTCTTCATTTCAGCGTTATTTAAATCTGGTATTATAAATGTTTGTAAATCTTTTTCTGTTATTTTGTAATGATCAAGAAATAATTGCTTAAGTTCTGGAGATGTGTAAATATTTCTATCGACTTTAGTCGCAACGTTTATAATACTTCGATTGGCGATGTATAAATCAAATAGGATCCTATTTAAATGTTTTATTGACCCGATTATCTGATTTTTTACACCATCGTCATAATGTTGAGATAATGAAATAAATAAATTTCTTGAATCATTAAGTTTTTTATCGTATTCAGGCTTAAGACGATCTAAAAAAAATTTTAAAAATTCTTCATCAACAATATCTCTCTCAATCTTCGTCCTGGTGTCTCTGATAACATTAAATGTTGATCTAGTTATCTTAGGGATCCTTTGACCGTCGAAATCAGTAAAGTAATATTCATCGTTGCTTGGATCAAATTCAAAATTTATATAAAACCATGGATTTTTCTTTCCATATTCTGGATTTTTAATGAATTTTTTTTCCGTTGTGAGAAATTCATTTTTGGTTGGTTCTAGAATTCCATTATAAAGAGGAGGAACATCAGGCCATCCTAATACTGATCTAATCGAACTTTGATAAATATCTACAGAATAATCAGGGGAATTTATTTCAATCACCGCTGATAATGTTGGTTTGTAAGCAGTAATTGCTATTTTTGATTCTTTTCCTGTAATGGATTTAATTCTGCGTTGAAATTCATCGATGATCTGTTCTATTTGATAACTGCCAGTTAGAATACTAACTACTTGCTAATCAGGAGTTCCATCAGGTTTATTCTTTTTTGCGAATACTAATGAATTATTTGGCTGTAGTCCACCAAATGGTTTTGATCTAATATTAGGCCAGCTATAATAAACCCGTAACTGTGCTAATGCTATTTCTTTTGCATGAATTGCGGTTGGAAAGTTAACGCTAAATTTAGGATATTTTCGAACTTAATGAAATCATTGTAGTTTTTGACGGTGTTGTATTAGTGACGATCTGTTGAAGTAATTCTCGCTACGCTGCTGAAGACTCAGTCATTATTATTATTGTTATTATTTAATTCGCCTTGATTATTGTCAGCGATTCTGAATGCTTCATCATAGGCTTTCATTATCGTTTCGAACTCCTCATCAGATATTTTACCATCGCTGAGATACGCAGAAAGATACGATGATAGTTTAGAATACGCCACTGCTGTTGTGTGTAATTTTGTTATATACTCGTGCAGTTTATCATTTGTACATGTAGCTATCTTCTTAGCGATAATACTGAAAATGCCTGCGCATGTTGTTGCCGTTGAAACGACGATTGTTACAACTGCAGGTGCTGTCATTGTTATCGTTGATAATAATAATCCGGATCTAGCAACAACAGCGGAAACTGAGTAAACGATTATATCAATGACAACCATACGTCTGCGATATTTTTTTACTTTTACTGTATACTCGTCGATGATATTTTTTAGTTTGGTTTGACACTCACATACTTGAGCGTATCTGTAACGTTGAACGTCGATAAGTGACTCAGTCACTTGATTCATTATACTAACAACGTCATTTAATTAAGATTCAGCTACGAATTCTAGGCACCACCAGTAACGTCTCGGAGGTATTTCCGTTGATGTTAACGTAAAGATTTCTTTGATGTTCTTGGTTAGCATCACCAATAGAGGATTATGATATACATTCGGTGATAATGAAGTTGCCGCAGTAATTTCCGAACCGTACAGGGATAGCCTGTATAACCCAGTTACTTCTGCGGTATGTTCGAGAGTGTTATTTTGCGGTGTCCATGTTGTTGATCCTGATGCTACTGTGTACACGATATTTTTAATTTGTCCGTGTGGAATTTTAATCACATTAGTATTTTGAACAATATTAGTTATTCCACTAACAATATCATTGAGTTTCATGTTAACGTCGGCTAGTTTTATGTCAACGGTTGGTTGTTCCCTCAAAAAATCTTTAATGGTTTTGTTTATGTTTCTACGACAATTTAAAAACGTTTCCACATGTCTAGTAAAAGTACCATTGAGTGTGATCATTTTGTTATTGATTGTTTTTAGCGAAGTTGTTGTAGGAATGTTGCTATCGTCTACATATTTCTTCGTTGCAGCGTCAAAATCTGATTCTGGTGTTCTAAGATTATTAATACCATTATTATTCATGTTGAGAAATGCATGCATTATACCACCGTTGACTAACACGTACTTAGATTCTTGATCGTCGACGTATTTTTTTGTTGCTGCATCTGTATCTACGGTTGGATTTCCAAGGTCTATAATTTTATTTCGATTGATGATAATGTAACCCGTGAATGAATCACCAGCTCGCTTGATAAAATCGTTAACTGACTTACCAGAATCTTGTATTTTAGAAAATAACGATATTATCAACAACTGCGGTAGGAATTCGTATGAGTACATCTGGCAGTTGTATGTTACTCGTTTTTAATCGTCCTTGTTTATCCTGAAAAACAACGACTTCATTTTGATCCACACTTGTAATATTTAATAAATTATCGATTTCATTTCTGAGCTGATCAAGAGTTGCATATTTAGATAAATCACCTTGCTGCTGAGCTTTGCGAAATCTTCCGTAAATATCTACCATTATATTTATCAATGTCTGTTTAAATGTGACAATGTGGTATATTCATGCACGACTTTATGAGGTGGTTTTGTTGATTTTGATATAGCATCAAGTACATTAAGTACTTCACGACCACATATTGGTGGATCAGTTAATGTTTGTGTTGGTAACGTTGAATACCAAATTGGAGCAATATTATTGCTGACATAATGAAGAAATTCCTTTGGTGGCGCTAATCCATATGAATCGAAATAAATAATTCCACGTGGATCAATTGCATATCCAACCCAATGCGTGCCTGGTCCAGAGTTTTTGTCGAGATTAATAATACCAGTTTCAATATTGTTCGGTTGTTTTGGTAATTGATCGCGCATAAAAACACCTCTAAAGTTTTTTATTTTTAGTTTTTTAGCAGCGTCGAGTAAATCAAAATTGGACATAGGCGATATCAGTAAACTGTCCCGGGAAGTCTTAGACCCTTTCCGTAAGAATATGGGGTCCCTGGTAATCTTAGACCTCTTCCCTTTTTTTTGGATGTTCTTCTTATTCCCTGTCCGGTTGCTTTCTTTAATGCCATTCCAGCAGCGGTTCCAACAGCGCCTAATGCAGCTGCTTTTGCAACAGCTGGGGCTGCAGCGGCTATTAATGCTGGTATAGCTGCGAGAAGTGGAAATATACCACCCGTCTTAGCGATGTCTTTGATAGCGCCCGCAGAAAGATTAAGTTTTACACCTTTATTTGATTTTTTGGCTTCATTGAAGTTTCTGAATTGACGCTCGGTCAACGATAATTTATTTGAACCGCTCATCTGTTCTTTTTTTAGCGATATTTTTATTCCACAGTTATTTTTTTATGCTGATTGTAGCCTTTTGATCTGACCAGGAGTCAGGGTAACACTAACGTGATTATATGACATTATAATTATAATAGATGATCTAATTACGTGTTACATATTTTCTACTGGGGCATCAACGACTCTCATTCGTCCACCAGCACCTTCAAGTAACATCGATTTATCGCTGAGGATAGCGGCTATTGCTCTGTAATTGGCAATAGCTGCTGGTCGTGTCACACGAGCTCGAAAGTGTATATCGACTACAGATTGTCTGGTTAAATCTAAATGTTCGAGCGAAAAGTAATAAATCGTATATAAGATTGTAAAATCCAATTGTGATATTTGTAAACCAGTCTCAATGTTCTGATCACGCCCCATAAACGACATAAGACGATGATATGCACGTGCTACATGATTTTGATCGTAATTCAGTAATATATCTTCGGATGGTTCTTGATGTCCATTTATTCTTAATGAAACTTCAGAAACACCAAGATCGTCAAATATCATAATGCTAAGATTTTGATTGTCTACTCGTGCAGCATCTTGTAATGCAATAAATATGTGTCTTGGTGCAGAAACACCCTGCTGAGAAGCTATTTGCCATGTAAATAAACCATTAATGTTACTTTGAAAAGCATCTGTTGTCATAGTCAATCATGACAACGTTGATTTACCACCTTGACTCATAAAAGATAGCAACCGGTCTTCTTCAGATATCGACGGAGTCATCACTGGCATCCACAATGAAAGTTTTGTTAGTACTACTTTACCAACATCAACACCAGGGTGTCTCCATATTGCATCATTGTCAGTGCCTTTTCGTACAAGTACAACTGTATGTTTAGCTCCGAAAATAACCTTTCTGACATTTCTACAGAATCCAAAGATATGTGACAGTGGAATTGCACATGAAAACATTCTTCTATTACCTTTTAACATTGCTCGACGTGATCTAAATCCTAAGTTGAAATCTGCATCTATATTAATAATCATATTTTGTACATCCGCACCGGCGTTTCCAGCATGATTTCTTGGTCGTCCTATTTCATATTGTTGGTACTCTGGAGAATTAGAAGTATCTTTAACAAACATCATTGATGGACCAGCTGATCTTGAATAATCATCGCTGTATCGTGCTAGACCCAATATCGTTGTGGCAACGTCGACGTCTTTCTGAATTGATTCAATATTTTTTCCGTCAATCATGTACGTAGCGCTGTCAAATAAAGCCATAATACCATTATTAACAAAACCAACACTAATATTATCGGCGTATTCAGTATCGTCTGCTTCTAAAATTTCACCTTCTACTTCAATAAATGCCTAAGCGGGTAAGAAATACCTACTTGTATCTTGAACCTGAAGCTCAATCCTTCCACGCTGATCTGGAACTCGTGCGTCGTAAGAATAATATTGATAATCACGCACAGACTCATCCTTGAGCACTGGTGCATCCATGTCGAACGCTGGATCAGATATACGTTTGAACATCTTTATTATAATTATTATCGTCTAAAACGAAGACCACTTCGAGAAGTGAGACCACTTCCTGCTATCAGACTAGCTGTTATATTTTTTTCTTTTTCTGATAATGGTACATCAGCCAACTCTGCCAGTTTTTGCTTAGCAGCTTGATTTATTATTTTACTAATATTTGCAGGCATTACTTCAGTGCTAGGTAATTTTACAGGTTGAGGTTTTCGTCGTATTAATCGTGCTAGTCTATCTTTGATTGCTGAGAATGCTTTACTAGCAACATCACCAACAGTACAAATACCTTTTTCACGAACAACATCAATAGCATTCATTCCCAGTTACTTTGCAATCGGTATTGCTTTTGGGGCTATCCTACTAAACAGACCCTGAACAATATCGCCTAGTCCATCTCCGTAGGTTGTTTTGTATACTGGTAATCGTGAATTTATTACCCTGACCATGGTTGGTCCACGTTGAGTACTATGTACGATTATTTTATTATAATAACTGTATTTAATTATATACTCAATCCAGTGACTTAGTCACTATGGTAGTCATCGGCGATTTCATTAACGAGGGACCGATATACATTAATATCCATAATTCCACCTGTAAATAATCGTTGACAAATATCCGCTGCTTCATTAATGATTTCTGGGGAATTATTACCAGCTCGTTTTCCTCCAATGAGGATTTCTAGTCGATCAACATCAGCAAGGACGTTATTGGGACAAGTAATAAAACCACTCCCTAAACCACTTCCAGTTGCTCCAGGATCTTGATATTCTTCCTCTGTTGTTCTAACTGGTTGTCGTGGTGATTTCAATCGTTTCATTGTTTCTTGTCGTTCTTGTTCTCGTCGTTGTAGCTCTTGTTGTAGTCGTTGTGATCGTCGTGGTGATGGTAATTCAGATTGTTGTTGTAGTCGTGGTAGTGGTTGTTGTGGTGATGGCAATTTAAGTTGTGGTGATGATGGTGGTGATAGTAATAATCGTTTACTTTGTTCAGCCTCTTTTATATATCTATTTACAATCTCATCAAATTCGTTAAAACTTTTAATATCTTCGTTAGATCTGATTTCTGGAATACCAGTAGAGATGCGATATACATCCTTAATCCAATTAGCAGAGCTTAGAGATTTAATATATTCTGGTTTTACATATTTTTGTCTTTCATAATATCCAAACGCGGCAATATCAAATAATTGGGTTGGATCCCTGATAGCAGCAATACCTTCAGGCGTAAATTTATCTATTATCTTAATTCTTGGTTTTTTATGTGGTGGTTGTGGTGCTTGTGGTGGTGGTTGTGGTGGTGGTTGAGCTGCTTGAATATGACCAGCAACATCAACAGGCAATGTTTCAAGAGCTTTCTGTGTTGCCTCAGTTGCTGTAACAATTTTCTTTGTTGGTTCGACAATCGGCTTAAATAATTGTTCTGCACCTTCTGCAAATTCCACCTGAGACTCCTGACGTGATTGTAGTTGTTGTTTAACTAAATCACGGACGGGTAAATATTTTCTAATTGCCTCTACTCGCTCTCGAGCTAATCTAGCTGAATGTGGTTCTCCAATATTTATTTATTAATAATATTTATACTGGCTGTTTAATTATAGCAGCAGAGAGGGAGCAGCAGAGGAGGCCCTACCTCGAAGTTGTTCTCGTTGTTTGTGTTAGTTGACGAGAACAAGTATAAAGAATAGCAGTTTTTTTCTCATAGTTGGGCCAAAAGTATGTGCGAAACCCAAATGGTCTGTTCACCTCCTCTACTGCTAAAGAAGAAGAAATAATTTCATTCATTCTGCTTAGATGCTGCAACTTTCCTTTGTTGCGCGTCACAAAATCTTTGACGCGAATTCAGTTAATAAAGTCGAGTTCTATTACCAGCAATAATAGATAGTATATTTCTTTACAATTCACCACAGAGTTGGTGTCATTCCAAATTGATAGAACATTCGACATAGGCAACATCATTTTTCAACCCTGGACCGCCAATGGAAATTGCTGTGTGATCTCAAATAATAGTCTCAATTTAGTTTAGACAAGCTGTACGATTTTGATGATAATATTTACAATGTTTCCAGCTGAAGTGTGTCAGTTTCACGACTAAGTATTCCATTAGTTTGCTATCATGTAAATTAAGTATTCCATTAGTTTGATATCATGTAAATCAAGTATTCCATTTCTTTGATATCATGTAAATCAAGCATTCCATTAGCTTGATTTCATGTAAATGGATGACTACTGGATGAAGAAATTCCAGATTTAATGTGACGTATTTGTAACTAAACAATTCTATTTTTTTTGTGGAATAGTACACATATAGACAAATTCTATTTAGAGTCGGAATTGCATAACATAATAAGAAATATCAGCTCCTCTGATCATTTTTACAGGGTGAAAATGATGTCTTTAGATAACGTTCTGCTAGCTCGAAGAGCGGCATATGTCCACATTCCTCTCGCTTGTCATAGGGTGGATTCATTGTTACAGCCTCCACCCTCAGCCTTCTATCCATTTACCGATACCGTTAGTTTCATTTGTATCGAGTTGTGAGATAAACTGACCATATCTGGATAGAGGTTACCTTTTTACAATGCCGTTTAGGCCATCGATTCCAATGACGCGCCAAAATATTGATAATAATAGTAACAAGAAGTTCCAGAAGGAGGGGTAAGGAAAATTTCCAAGGAGTTAGAATATAATGGTCTTGTTTGACCAATCAGAATCGCATAATGTTAATTTCATGGGCTTTTTTGGAATCCATTAAAAATTATTCGGTTTTTTTTTTGGTAGCTCAAAGTTTTATTTTATGACCTTCTTCACATTGCGCCAAAAGACTTAGCCGTGGAACAATGTCGACTACGCAATGGCAGTTAAAGATTACTTCGCAATCACAAGACATAACGAGGGTCATTTTGGTATTTATTTAGTGAACAAACGTGCGTTATGTGTTAAGCAATATATTGTTCTTGCTTTCTCTGCAGGTCGATCATTCCCAATAAAATGTCAATTTTTGTGAAATCCTCTCCTCTTACGTCATACGATCATGGCTGAAAATAAGAGCTGATTGACGACAATGTCGAAGCTTTGTTTGCCAACAACTGTGTGTGTCCAGGAAGGACTTCAGGCTGATAATTGTCAAATTGGAACAGAAGTCACAGTGGTGGGGTCATGGGGGTGATGATTATTTCGATGTTCGCAAGAGTTGATACAGGCAACGACTGATTAGAAATAGAAAGTAGACTCCAGAATTTACTGGTGTGTAAAAAGGTCCTGGTCAAAATCTCGTGACCGTTTAAATCCAATCACACAGTCAATTCATAACAATCGCAATTATTAAACCGTCGCATAAATGTGAAGGACTAAACTTCAAAGTCATTCCTATATATAATTCATTTAGTGATAATGAATGAATAATGAGCGAGATTGATGTACAATACTTTATACGTTGTGTTATTACACTGACACATTTTCATAACTTGGTCCCCAAAAATTAGGTAAATGTTAATAAATATATTTTGTTTTAATTTGTAAGGCTCCGTTTATACCTTAGATCAATACACTGATGCACCCTCTCAACATGCTACACATAGTATATTTTTTATTTATTTCTGCTTAGCCTGAACTTCCGGACGGTGTTTAATAGTTTCGTCAGACCTGCATATGTATTTTTATATACAGCTGCTGTATACGTAGATGTAAAAGTTGTTTATATACTGCCACATTAATAATAAGATAATCCCCATGACAATGATATGAAATTACTTATTCACAAAACCACATTTAGAGAATCTATCTATTGATATTAGTATGGAAGCATATACCATTTTACTTCGAAACTACTATGAACATAATTACATCAAATTCAAATAAGATGCAGAATGTATCTTTTCATAGTTATTAAGGCTTCAACTATGGAAAATGAATGTTTTCCCATTTCAAATTCAACTCACAAATAAAATGGATAAATACACGTTGTACTTGGTTGAGCTATTCGTCGTCCTAGATTCGGGATTATAGGTATTATAAGTATTCTCCTAGCACAAAAGCACACCTACATATCTATCAGTACTGTCTTTGCAAAACGATATCCATACTCATATAAATGTATTTATCGGCCTACATATATCCCTAGGTCCATTCATTTATCTTATTCCATATTGACGCCCCATATTAAGTTAATTATCTTCTACTTACCAGCACACGTTTCCCTGTGCAAACCCTACCGGCATATACCTACCTGTCTACTTGAATATTTACCTCTATTTGTAAGTAACTGTTGTTCTAAATACAAATATCCCTCCATCCGCCCTCCCTCCCTCCCTCTATCTATCTATTGATCTATCTTTCTATCTATCTCATGATGGGATCTACCTTGCGTTTATCTATGATTTAACTGCCTCTGTCATCGCATTTCTAGAACTGCATGCCAGAAATCATCAATCCGGTCGACGGCTGAATAGGAATGACTATTTCTGTATGCTTTTCCTTATGTAAGTGAGCGAGCAGCTGCTACCGCCATCTTTTAATGCCAGCTGCCTGCGTGCATTCTCAAACCTCAATGATTCCGGCTGCTGAGTGATGATGCCGACAAGTGCAAACACACACACACACACACACACACACACACACACACACACACACACATATATATATATTGCAGCTGTGGCACATCTCGATGTAGACGTATGAAGGGGGGGGGCATCTTGCGCCTATTAGTATATCGATTGCAGGTGTGACACATCTCGATATGGACGTCTGTAGGGCTTGTGCCTCTAGATCGCAGATGTGAGAGAAACCAAATCTGACGAAGTATATTTCGATTAGATTTATCTGCGTTCCTACTTCTGCTCTGGAGATCAGTGTCACAGATGTGAGAAGATGTGATACATGATGTAGGATACTATTGGGCTCACCCCATTCATTTCATGTGCCCCTTGTACCATTATGGAAAACAACGCTAGTCTTCCTTTCTGTATCATATCCTCTATATCGGACTTATATCGGCTCTCATGGTGATGCCAGAGCTGGCTGTTCGCTCGTTTCCTAATACACATTTTTTTGCGGGTCCTATGATTATGTTACCATTCGTTTACTGCCACCGAAGATCACGAAACTATTTTGGATGGGTTGTCTGAAAAACGGCCATACTGTGTATTTTTAAATAAAAATCCAGTAGGTTTGTGCACTTAACTGATCTTTTCTCATGTGCTCCTAGAACACATTCCTTTGAAATTATTGTAGAACTTGTAGGGGAGGGGGAGGGTGAAATTGGGCCCACGGTCGCTTTTCAAATACCAATTAGTGTGTTTGTGTACAATAGTTAAGTGGTAGGTGCCGTTCCGTTCCTTTCCTGGCTGGATTCCTACTTTGACTGAAGGATGACTTTCTAACAGAGAGAGAGAGAGAGAGAGAGAGAGAGAGAGAGAGAGAGAGAGAGAGAATAGTTCTTTGAATTTTGAACGTCTAGTATAATAGAATGTTTTGCACTCCTAAAAAGATTTGCTACCAAATAATATGGTGGCGACCATAATATGGACATTCACACTTAAACAAGACTTCTATCATATGCATGTTTTATACATTTATGTTACAAACTTGTATGTAACATTATTTGCTATCAGATAAATAGTGTGTGTGTGTGTGTGTGTGTGTGTGTGTGTGTGTGTGTGTGTGTGTGTACTTACCGGTAATATCATGAAACCCATAGAAGAGCTGAAACAAGTCGTGCCTGAAAAGAAAAAGTCGTTACTTTTATATTATCTTGTACAATGTTTTATCGACCGCAATGACTTTGTTTCATTTACATACAAGACCATACATTCAAACATGCTACATAAACCGGATGAAAATTTAACATTTTCAAGGAAAAAGAAACAGAAACAAAATTGTTATGTTGTCTGAGAGAAGGTTTGTATGGATACTAAAAGCAAATAAAAAGTAAAAAAGAACTTAAATTCAGGAGGCCGAAAAGGCTATTTTCTCACATTCTGATATGTTTATGATCGTGTTTTCCAGTGTCAAACACTGGTGCAGGATAACTCTATTAGACCTCTTACGTGTCCAATTCATGCACTCCATGGATGACTATTTGCGATGATAGTTCACACAACGTTGCAAATATATCCCGACTTCCATCATCATTGGAATTCTCTTTCACAACAACCAAGATAAGTATTACTTGCAGCACATATATATAATAAATCAATCAGTGGTTGAAGTAGAAGTTTCTAGCAAACAGGGTGGTTCGTAATGATACATCTACGACTAATTTAGTTAAATTTCGAGTCGAAAAGACGTTAATGTCAGTTTTATAAAATTATCTTTTTCATTATTATTTTTAAGACATAAATCAATTCTGATTTCATTACCTATTGATATTTTAATGATTACGAAAGCCATCTGAAGTATACAATTCGGACTCTGTGTATTGTAAATTGTGTTGTCGTTAGAACCACTGTTTTTGAAAGCTAAAAGTGTGTTGAAAAACCATTTAAAGTTGACACCGAATTTTTCATGGTAAGCCTACCGTTAAACACTTTATTTTAATGTAGGTAATTTTCTATGGGTGTTTTACTGTTTGAAGGTTATATATGTATTCACAATACGCCATTTTTACTTCAAACCAAAATTTCACTTTCAGGATAGCGTGAAACAGTCTGCATAGTCTCGCTTCTGACCAATATCTCTGACCCTCAGGTATAATTTTCTTATCCAACACCGTCGCATATGATGGTTTATATTATTCTCATTTCTACATATGTTGTGACATAGTTTAACATTTGAGAAGGCCATGCGTATTTAGCAAATCCCAAATGATATGAAATTTAACTTCTCGCGCTTTTTGACGCAAAACTGTCCATTTCGATTACAGCATATTTATAATTAGCCCACAATTAATAGTTACACTATATTGGTTCACATAGAAACGAGAGATAAATCGTGCACCGTTGGCTTGGAATTTGATACCTAAAATTAACATCAGTTCATGGGTTATGAAGGTTTACAGGGTCAAATGGGTTTATGGAGTCACAGTGGAAGTCTCATGGGTAAGGACTTTGAATCTAGAATCACTTCTTGCAAGCTGTTGATTTCTAGAATATCATCAAATTCTGCATTTAAGATGACGTTCACTGTGTTGTCTTCCAGAGCTTTGGCAAACTGAAGTTCTATGTGAATTTCGACCTGCTTTGAGAGGGTGGCAATGTCCTTTTTCACTGCCTTGGTCTGGAATGAAATCAAAATCCCATAAAGCATAACCTCCTGGAAAATCATAGTACAAAATACCGTGGCTGATGTTGGTACCTAACTGTCCCGTGACTTTATATGGGAAAAGTACGACCTCAAGTAATTATTCTTCTCCAAGTTATGCTCGAAGGACCTTGTACACAACGTCTGGCTATCTTGGCCTAATTCAGTCTCGGACACCTCTTAGACATGAAACTCAAAAGGAGTTTCAGCGATGGTTCCGTTGAAGGCTGAATTTTTGATTATGCAGATGATTCAACGTTAGGGTAATTGCCCTTCGCAAAGATGATATTCGAGTTTGGTTCTGAGTCCCTTGGCAATGGGGAAGTTTTTCATTACCACTCGACGTATGTGATACATACGGTACAATTCCACACAGCGCACGTAGAGTTAGGCTTCTTTGGTAATGGTTTTCTACGGTCCGTCAGCATCGGCCATCAAATGGAACGCGGCGCAGCTTCGACTCAGTCTCAGGCAGACATGCACCGTTCAATAAATACTTGTCTTGTACCCACTTGTCCAAACGATCCATCCGTTCTAAAATGTGTATGTATTTGAGTTTGTTTCTACGATCGTAGATTCCCACATGGTGGTCTGGACACTCTTCTTTAGTCAAATTGGTGCCGTCGAACTTAAACCCTGTACCAGGTGTCCATATCCAGATGTGAGGGTTTTGGTGGGTTGGGGAGAGATTTTCGAGGCAACTTAGGTAAGGGTGAGTATCCATGCTGATGATGAGTTTGCTATTCAATTAAAAGTTCACTTTATTGAACAATGGATGCATCAAATTATTGACTGGAGTTACCTTCTCGTCGCCGTCTACAGGATTTCCGTCCAACTTTGACTTTCAAATACAGGTAACTGATATTGAGATCGATGTCATCTTCGGTCTGTCCTTTGATTTAAAATTAGTTCGGGGCTGAAGCAGTCAAACACGAGACGGGATGAAATTCTACCCATTGGGATCCTTGCATCATCATCATGCTATGGGGTATGGTAAACAGATCCTGTTCTGACTTGGAACATTTGTAACAAAATGGGTGCATCATTTTCTTTAGTATTTAAAGAAGTCTAATTATCTGACTGTTCTTCTTTTCTAAGTCTTTCTCGCAACGTGCATATGAGCTCTGGAGAGGTGTCGGCACCTCTTTCTGCCTTGTCTTTGCTGTGGTGTAAATGAAGAAGAAACACCCTGGTCAGCAACGTGTAGCGCATTAAAAGGTGTCTCTTGGTGAGCCAAAAGTCTTTTTCCAGTTAAAACATGCTATCAAGAAGGCTTCTTTGGAATTTTGTTTGTCGATGATGAAGTCTTAGGGACATTGTTTTCCTTGCGTCAAACCGGCGTCTTTCAAAGCGTGCAATTCTCGTGCCACCATTGGGTTTTTGACAAGGGCCACCGAACGAAACGCAGATCTGAGCATATCTCCTAAACCGTGTCCTCGTTGTCGAGCGACACCTTGGTACACAGGATACATGACTTACCGTATGACCACAAGTGCCTTTTGAAATTTCTACCATTGAAAATCCGATTCTCCCATTAATATCCAAGTGCCACACACACACACACACACACACATATATATATATATATATATATATATATATATATATATATATATATATATATATACAGACAGAGATAGAGAGAGAGAGAGAGAAACAGACAGACAGATACAGAGAAACAGAAACAGAGAGAGTGACAGACACATAGATAGATAGATAGATAGATAGCTGGAAAGATAGATAGAGAGATATATAGATAGATAGATAAACGTGAACGTATATGTGAATGAAAGAAAGGACTAATCACATGCAGTAAGTCAGAGAAACTGACCAGACACTCTTCAGATCTGTTTATTCCTTTTCAATGTCGACGACGACGACGACGACGACGCAAACTAGGAACAATTACAGATCAAAACTAGTGAAACAGGTATTTAGATAATGCTTTTTTTATGTAGCATGAAATTGTCATTTGTTTTAATTTCTCATCTCTCGTGCCGTCTGACTTGAAAATCACTTGTCCAGATTATCTGAGTTGTTGGAAAATCTGATACCTTTGGAAAGGATATCGTTTGATGCATTCACATCATTATATCTCTGACGCGAGTGTAATGCAGGCAAAAAAAATACAAATTTCATTAAGTGGAACATTACTGAGTTAGTGTATAAGTGTAAATCTGTGCTTCTGATTTGTAGGCATTCCTGGTACTTCCTCATGTTTGCGTGTATGTGGATTAGGACATCATTAACTATGTGTACTTTGGCTACAGAACACAGTCCGTTAATGGAACTTAGGAGACCAGAGTGACTAGTATTCCACGGTCCACAACGTCTATTTAAAGCCCCATGCTTTACTGAGACAATATTTAATAATTATAGCAGCTGATCATTCACCCACGTGTTTGGAACGTATTCTTTCAGTTATTTTGGCGTCTTTCACGGTCAGTAATTATTCATCTCTTATACAGTTGTAGCCTGTGTACATACACTTACCTCGTGAAGAGCATTGCGTGGTCGTATTTTGCTTTTGAGCAAATGGTATTGTCCCAGTTTCCGATGTCTTTAACATACTTGCTGGCCTCAACAAAGAGGTTTCCCTTATGCATCTGTACAGAAGACGAATTGTGTGGGAAATCCTCCATCGACTTGAACGAAAAGGGAAACAATTGAAAAATGATCTTGTAGTTGTACAGAGTCAGTCTGACTTATAAGTAAGAATGGACACAATTGAAAAACTAAGTAGAAATTATTTCGAACTAGTTCCATATTTAGTATTAAACTGCGTAAGAGAATTGTAACTCAGATGAATGGGAGAAAATTAAAACACAAATGAGGGAGAAAATTTTAACACAGATGAAAGGGAGAAAACTGCCTATTTATTTCCGAATTGTTTTCCTATTACAATGTTGGGGAGGATCATAAAAAACTACACAGAATAAGGTTATCCCGCGTATTATGATTTGTGAAAATATAAATATTTAATGCAATCAGACATACATACATGGATAGAAATAGAAACCAAAGGAGACAGTGAGAGACCCTTGATAAATAAAGTTAATATTCATCAGGTTTCTGCATCAATTACTGTGCAGAAAGGAATCTTTCCGTATATGAATTATACTTTGAAATTAAACATCTAACACTTATAACATATACATTTATCTACTCACGTTAAATATTAAAATCAAACATCTATCACATAAAATGTACGCATTCTTCCCATTTTGTTATTGCAGTATACCCATAAAAATATGATAATACGAATCATGTCGTTGATATACACGGAAAACAATGTTCACGGTTGTTAAGACTTTTTCATATTCAGTCTGTCTGTCTCTCTGTATGTTTGTTTCTTATCCTGTCTATATGTATGTATCTCTCTCTCACTTTCTCTATAAATTCAACAAATGTTACTACTACTACTGAGACGTCTACTACTACTACTACTAGTACTACTACTACTACTACTAATACTAATAATAATGAACGTCAGATAAGATGTATCCATTAGGCTGTTAATGTTTTTTAGTAATACACAGATATAGATACGATGAACCACGCTGTTGCCATACATGGAAAAGAATTTTCAAGTTTGTAATGCTATGCTATCACAATTACTCTCTCTCTCTCTCTCTCTCTCTCTCTCTGTGCGTGTTTGTCTCTTATCATATATATTTCGGTCTCTCTCTATGTCTCCTACCACTTATACGAATAATAATAATAATAATAATAATAATAATAATTATTATTATTATTATTATTATTATTATTATTATTATTATTATTATTAAAATTATTATTATAAACGCACAGTAATGCCAATTCGATATGCACCTTTTCATTTGCTTGTAAGGTCGCTGATAAACAATGCATGTAGATGGCATTATATAGTCTACGTATCATGGCAGTTGTTGTATAATATAATTAAACTAACAATATCTTGTAACTTTTCATATTTTCGGCAATGTTTTCTTCAGATTCCATATGATATTTAAAGATATATTGGAATCTAAACAAAGTATCTGTACCTGACACTTCTTTATATAAACCTTCCTGTAATTAATATTATGGTATAGAATATAGATTCTGCTTATTCTGAATCAATAAGACCTAAAATTAAATTTTTATTTAACTAAATTTAATTCGGTGATGTATATTAAGATGTATAATTCTCCTCCCCCACCCCAACGTTGACTGTAAATCAGATTGTTACAATCATCATCACTTCAACCCCTACTTTGACTATACATCATAGTGTTATAATCATCAATCCCACCAAATCTTTGACTGTAAATCAAATTGTTACAATCATCATCACTCCCACCCGAACTTTGACTGTCAATCAGATTGCTACAATCATCATCACTCCCACCCCAACTTTGACTGTAAATCATATTGTTACAATCATATTCATTCCGCACTCCTGCCCCAACTTTGACTGTAAATAAGATTGTTATAATAATCATCACTCCCACCCCAACTTTGGCTGTAAATCAGATTGTTACAGCCAATATCGCCTACCCATCATCCCAACTTGGAATGTAAATTAGACTTTTATAATCATAACCAACAAAACATACCAACTTAGACAGATTGTTATAATTGGTTGCAGTAGAGAATTTAGATTAAATTACGTGTTCACAAATAAAATGCATATTATATCGTAGGTTCTCCGGGATGTCAAGGAATCCCGGGATCACACAATATATTACCTTGAAAACGAAAAATGCCCGAAGGGTCACAGTGATATGGATGCCAGCATCTTCTATTCCATTGTAGAGCATGTTTACCTGTTAAAAAGTGGAAAACGTTCTTTAAGAGTAGCTATAATTTACTATTCTGACATTAACACGAAGAAATACTGTTTGTTTCTTTTTATTTTGTTTATATTTTCTCCATTATTTTCTCAGAAGATGAATAACAAGAACCTGATCTATGGAGAACTTAAGAAAGACGCGCACAGTCAGAAAGAATCAATAAAAAATCATTTATATATGTTTGCTACCAAAGGCTTCTCTAAACAGTACGCTACTAATATTATTACTTGAACGCTTCACAGTCTATGATGGCCTGCTTAATATTATATCTGCCCTTTCGTTTACAGTCAAGGCCGGGCTACACAGGACACTTGTTTAGACTTGAGTCTAGATTACGAAGGGGATCGAGTTACAAGGAGACTGATTATAGAGGTGTCATGTTTAAAGATAGAGACCGGGTTACACAGGAACTTTTTGGTGGAAGTTTATTGTAATTACATCTACAAAACATTAATTTAACGCCAATTCTGGGACTATTTTGAAAACATTATATCACTTGAGTTGCATCCAAGTACCTTGAAATATTCCTTGGTTAGGTAACCGAAAAGAAATTGTGTTGGTTCTCCGTGATCATTCAAAGTTCCTTTTCAAATCATGTTGTTTTTTTGTGATTTTTTTGAGCTGGCTTTCAAAACATGTAAATTAAAGTAATGTGAATGTGCTCTATTGTTAAGAATGTACTACTTACACCATTAAAAACGTGCGAGAAAAATTCTCTTATTTTGCTTTGAACTAGAGCATCCTTGTTATTGACATCATTCGTTACTACCACAGATGAAAATCTGCAAGAATAAATGTAATATATATATATATATATATATTTATCTATATGTGCGTGTATGCATGTACGTGTAACTATGCATTTGCATGTGTGTGACCAAATATAGGTGTAATATGCAGAGGTGAATTTTGCTAATATCCCTTTTTCAGGAAATAACTGGCTGTAGCAATACACTTGAAATGATTGAGTTACATTTTCTCTACGTCCTGTTTGTGATTTGCTACGCTACTAGGATCTGAAAGCATTGAAATCTCATGAAATTAAAGAACCTTAAATGACGTATGGCCTTCATTGTCGATCATTTATTTTTCCAATTTCATTGGGAAATTGCAAAACAAATTGCACTTGAAGTTCCAAAAGCAGAACTTTGCCAATTTGTCTTAGACCATACATATCATCTCCGCAATATGTGAATATAGAGACAGATTGGAACAATGCATTCTCTCGTTAACTGGAATGTGCAATAATTCCTATTCTGGTATACAATTCCACAAGGATATTAGTTTCATCTAATCAAGGCGTTATCTCCTGGATTAATTCAGTCCTTGATAATCATTCTAACAAACTTTGTATTGTAGCACTGCCTAAGATCCCAAATTAGCCAGATAGATAGATAGATAGATAGATAGATAGATAGATGGATAGATGGATGGATGGATGGATGGAGAGAGATGGTTACTTATAAGTAGGGATAAATATTCAGGTAATTAGGTAGACAGAGACAGTTATGTAGAAAGATAATTAACTTAATCTTGGGTGTCAGTACGGAATAAGATCAATGTATAGACGTAGACATGTATGTAGGTCGATATATCATCTATGTGCTTTTGCAAAGAAAGTACCGACAGATGGATATATACATATATGTGTGCTTGTATGTTAGGAGAATACTTACAGGTCCCATATTCCGGAATCTATGAGAACGGCGACCTCAACCCAGTAAACCTTTCTGTTATCCATTTTATCTGAGGTTTGTTTTTGAAATGAGAAAACATTCATTGTGTATAGTTACAGCCTATGCTAACTATGATAAATACAATCTGGATCTTATTTATATTCTTTGACGCATTGACGTAATTATGCTCATAGTAGTTTCAAAGTAAGAATATAATTCTTAAGAATATTGATGGAAAATAATATATAACATGGCGGAATTGAATTGTGATATATTTACCAATCTCATCGAGGGTTATCTTGTGTTCTACATAAGTTTTTAATGTCTTATAATCCTCATATGTGAAAATATATTACCATCTTCAAATGTGATAATATCTTACCATCCTCATATGGGATAATGTCTTATAATCTTCATATGTCATAATGTCTTATAATCCTCATGTGTGATAATATCTTACAATCCCCATATATTATTTTACCATACTTGTCAATTATTTTTCTGTGACTATTCTCACCTCTCGTATCTAAACTTAATACATTTCTGGAGGTTAAGGTGGAGTTTCTGGGAGGAAAATGGTTTCGTTTGTCTAGTTCCTTTGGAGAACGTCGGAGTAAATCTTTAAGCTCTCGTTCTACGTTTCTGTGATTGGCGTTTGCTTCATCTGTAAGATGAGATATTCTTTATTAATTACAAAGATCGAGAGGTAAGCTGAGATGTAGTTTGCTTTATTTCTAAACTACAATAAAATAACATAATCTAATAGACATTTAAATTACTGTTCCTCTTGTCATACACAAAGGTTTTATCACAATGATATTTCCTTATTTATCTTTATCTCGTTTATCGTTAAGAGTTGAAATTGTTATTAGGTCATGCTTGCTACAATGAGAAATATACTAATTAACATACAATTGTAATAGCAACGGGTAATAAATATCACAAAAAATGAAATAATCAGTCATATGTATACACCATGCCCCATTCGTGTATTACTGCAATAGCGCTCAGCAAGAAATATTACCATCGTGGCAGTACAATTAAAACACAAAGTTGCTAAATGTATTATGATCCAAATACAATTAATGCATTACAAACCTTTATTTATTTCGATTAAAATGTCTCTTTGGAGTCTTGCTTGGTCCTGTAGGATATATCGTGTGCCAAGAAGATCTGTAGCATCCAACCAGTTTCTCGATGTGATTTCATCTCCCGCTAGTCGAAGATCATAATTTCTCTCTCCTATTCGTACGTTTCCGTTCTGGTTTAACGTTGAAAAGAATAGATATATATCAAACATCAGTAATAGTCATACGCGAGAAACATGAACAGAGTTTCGTTGATTGTGTCTATAGTAATTGACATTCATGGTTAAACATTGAAGAACAACTCTGTATCTGGAGATAAAAGAAATAGCACAAGTGCCTCGAATGGTATCAAGGAGTACCTGGCGACGATAATGTCACTCGGCAAGGGTCTTATCATAATGTGTTGGCGACCATTGAAAGGGAAGAAGGCTCTTGATTCGCAATAAGGCTGAGTGAATAAATTTTGTTAATTATGTGTGAGTTGGCTTTCGCCTTTGTCATCAACCAAGGATTTGATTCTCTCTTAATATATGTATGATCGCTATCATATGATGACGGTGATCTTTCTCTGAATAAAATTAGGACCACACATTTCTGTACACTGAAGCTTTAGCTTGCTATATGGAGCTATATTACGTGACTTGATGTTTTCTCTCTAGCCAATTTGTATATAAATCCCATAATACGATGCTAAAAGTGTCTTACCTGAATAACCCAATATTTAGCCATGGTTTGCGCAAATCGTGGGGTTTGAGAAAGTCACAGTGTCTGCAGACTTCTTGCAAACCGCAAACATTTTCCTCTCTTGACATGGAATAAGTCTAATACACCGCAAAATCAAACTGGCCTTCAGCTGATCTATATGGGCAATATTAAAGTCACTTAGAGTAATTTACTACCAAACAATTTCTAAATATCATTGATTTTGTCTTTCCTTTAGTTGTGTGGTAGGTTGCACAATGGTGGGGTGGGATGAGGTGGAGAGGCGTTTTGCCCAAGCGAAAACTAAATACATGACAAAACAATAACATCGCATTCCAGTCATCTCAGTCGCTAAAGTACTTGTTTCTAATGATTAGCCTGGAACGGAAACAGACCAAGATATAATGCAAGCAGATCCATTAGCCTGGAACGGAAACAGACCAAGATATAATGCAAGCAGATCCAACAATATTTAATAACTAGCACCTCTCTGTGTGACTGGCTTGTTAGGAGTCACATATTGCATCAAGCATTTCTTTATTACCGAAGTTTGTTTTAATGAAAAATTGGATAACACAAGAACTAAGATTGATGTAGCACTGTATATCCTAATGTTGCATTGAATTTCGACACTCACAATGAATGAAAGGAAAAATTACATTGCACAATGGATTCCATGACTGTATTTTTGTACATTACTACATCACAATGCTTGCTGCCATTATATTAAAATTATTAAAACACACTGGAGGCCATAAGGTATAGGGATATAAAAACACGAACAGAGAGTGATAAAATGTTTACAATGACGATTGTTCAGTCTGTGAAATTCCAAAGACAAAAAGCACAACACCAAATATAGTCTGTAAAATATTTAGTCTTGCATAGTCTTATTAAGCAAGTTCGATAGTGCAATATATATCAGGGTTTTATTTCAAATCAAATATTAGCCGTCGAAGATTACATTTAGAATAATTTTTTTTTTGTTGAGATAATTGTGCTCTCAATAACAAATCCCTCTTACTTGGTTAGGCGAAAGAAATACAGGATACATGACAGGTGTAGTTTATATTTACTTACGGGAATTACAGTAGTAATTTCGAGAATAAAGTTAATATGGCCAGTGCATTTTTTATTGACTACAAGAAAATATTTTAATAATGTATAGAATAATGACATTATGACCGGTGTAGTTTATAATGTTTTAATTGAAATGCAGCAGTAATTTAGGTAATGAAAATATAAACATCAAAATTACAATACACGTATAATAATTGTGATTACAACGTCATAAAACAGTTAACTTGCTAACTTCGACGCATCAGCGCAGGATGTACGTATATAAGTATCAATAAATCGTCTTAAAGATATTTCTTGAACCTGGTGTTACACAAAGGTCTGTATTGGGCTAATTGTTATATTTAATCTGTATTAATCACCTCTCATTATCTCCTAAGTCATCAAATACAGACTTGTTTTTAAATGAAACAACTTTTGAATGTTTCTGTTCCATCCTTTATATACCATCCACATAAGTTTAACTGTTTCAATGACGCCGATTTATAGAGTAAAATAAATAAAACATTATTAGAATAAGACATAACTTGCCAATAATTAGAGCCGGAAATTGAATCATTTGCTTATTTAAATCTAAATAAAGCGACAATTTAAACTGTTTCTGGTTATGATGATGTGTCTCTTCAGTGGTATTTACGAGATAATAATGTATGAATGATAATGATGACATTTGTCTTCTGTGGGGTCGACGGGTTAAAAATGAATACATGATGATGATGACATTATCTTTTGTGAGGTCGACGGGTTAAACATGAATGCATGATGACAATGATGATGACATTTGTCTTCTGTGGGGTCGACGGGTTAAAAATGAATGCATAACGATGATGATGATGATGACATGTTTCGATAGTGGGGTTTTGGGGTTAGTAATGTATGTATGTATGATGATGACATTTGTCTTCAGTGGGGTTTACGGGTCAATAATGTATGTAAATTGCTTATTTCTAAAATATTACATGCTAATCAATGTTGAGAGAACAAAAACCGCTTTTAGTTGTTATATTCATATAGTGTACTGCATATATTCAATTACTGCAGAATTATTGTCTTAATACATAACAAACTGTTCTAGACAAGACTCTGACATGCTATATGTTAAAAAAAAATAAGTGAAACAGAGCAACACATATATTCATCGATAAACCCTGTGATTAACTTCCATAACCTCTTTTTACAAATCTAATTGCCAGGATATTTAGAAACGATGTGGTTGTACTAAGCCTAATGTAACATTAAACCTTTCCGTTTATCTGCACTACAGCATCTACAAGTATTATTTAACCATATACTATTTGGTTATCCACTACGTTCTGTAGCAAATGAAAATGTTTTGCCACCAAAACCTAAAATTCATCTGTTTAGACAAACCTTCATATTTTTAGGAGCTTTTGCTTTGAACAGCTAGCCTTTAAAAAATAAACAAAACAATCATCCTTCTTCTGTTACAGATAATTGTTTATATTCCCTGTTACATAAGAAATATGAATAATTTTTCAGCTGCTCTACAAGAATGAGTATATTGTATTTAGATAAATTGTAGGGAAGGCCTAATGTTACGTCTATGGGCTTAAGCTATTTACAAGGCAAGGTAAAACCCAACAAACAAGTATTAAGTTTTCTAAGATTAAATGTATTTCCCAAACATGTAAATTCAAACAAAGTAAAATAATTTGTTTAAACAACTCACATTGCAAGAATTCAGAGAATATTATATTAACTTGTACTATCCATTTCACATCAATAAAGAAAGTATCCAAAAGTATTGCCAATGAAGGTTTTAACGTGCTTATGTACTCATGTCATATTAACACTGCAAAATCTCAGTAATATCCAAAAGTTTTTACTTCAAGGTAATCCCGTGAAAGTAGAATATGACTAAAGTTGTTGAAAGATTTACATAATCCAACAGAATTATTTAAAGTTTCAAATCCTACAATTTCAATGAACACGGTTTACTATCACGGCTCTTACAAAACTGGCATATGAAATGAAGAATCCTAATATGGTGTTTTCTTTCTCTTATATTGCCTCCATATTTAGTCTCCATGTGCGCACCAAATCAACAAAATCTGAATCGCTCCAAAATATTCTCGAACATCTTTTTCGACTGTAAAATAATTTAGCATTTATCTTATGATCTTTGCAAATCATTGAGGTAATCAATAACTAGGGCGGGCATGAAATCTCTACAGGACAAATACACACTAAGTATCTGTGAATATTTTCACGTCCTCTATTCAAATTAATGGGTAGCACACTTGACCGAATTAGATGTTGACATAACCTGGGCAACTAGCCTTGATTTATGAATGCAATTTTACACGTATTGTGCATGTGCTTTTACTATACCACAAACTAACCACTTAATTTAAAGAATCAAAATATAAATGTCATAAACCTCAATAACTTAAAAAATTATATTATAAATTAATATATAATACAAATATCCTTTACACTAGCAAAGGAAATGTTCTTAAGAAAAAGAGTTAACTTCTTTAAATAATGTATCAAGCAAATAATAATAATAATAATAATAATAATAATAATAATAATAATAATAATATAATGCAACTACTATTATACTACTACTACTGATTATTATTATTATTGTTATCATTATTATTATTATTATTATTGGTGTTATTATTATCAATATCATTATTATTATGTTATGTGTATGTAATTTAATTATTTGTTTGTTAGTTTTAATTTTTTTTAATTATTCCATTCCATGTTATTGTGATGATAACTTTGTCTACTGGATTGGACATTTTTTTAAAAATTCAGTTCAGTTCTGGTTGGCCTCATTTTTTATAATACTAATAAACAACCAGTAGTAGAAACACTGTGTCTAGTTGCTGACCTTGATTCAGAACCAGTAAACAAAATTTTTAATTTTTTAATTCATTCCCAGAGTAAGAACCATTGATTTTAGTTAAGGTCATACTGGGAGTACGTGATGTTATGCATGTAAAATGCTTCTATGTTGTTCTGGAAGGGTGGCCATGTGACTTTCATCCGGGCATCTGTTTTGCCTTTTAGTTAGTCTTATAAATTATATCATAATAATAATTAGCCAGTCGGGCTTCAAACTTATGTTGTGACCAGTTTGAGTTGAAATTTTATTTTATTCAATTTAAAGTGATTAATTTCCCTGGAATAGAAGTGCTCCTAAATCGATTCTTTGTCAAAGACATTTATTAAAACTTATTCGAAATTCCAAACTTGAACATTATTTTCTGTGATTCAGCAAAGAAATTGTTGACACATCATTACGATGCTAACCACAATAGATGTAATCGCTTTCCAGTTTGAATTTCATCGGGACTCGACCTCAGATTCATTCAGGACTTTTTAATAATAGGACTTGTATTTTTTAATTCTTGGATTATTTCTGGATTTGATCGTAAAAACGTAAGTTCTTTTTCTCATGTTTACCTTGGTTTTCTAGGGAAATGAAATATTTGTTAAATTTCACAAATCTTGTTGTCTTCACTCTTTTCTTGTTATTCTTTGTAAGAGTCTAGACACGTAATAAGGAAATATTGGGCTCGTACGGGATATATGAATATTGGCAAAATATTTTACAAAAGTTTGTTTTTTGAAATTTAAATTCTTCTAGTTTTTGAAATGTTTTAAATCCCAAGTATTATTTCACATTTTATAAATCTTTAGTGAAATCAACAGGTTTTCTTACAATATCATCAAAGGTGGAGATCTTTCTTTCATATGCTACCCAGGAGCAGTTGCACTGTTTAGAAAAAGATGAATTGCTTCAACTTGCCAGGAAATATGATCTTCCTCAGGCAAAAGCTTCTTTAATGAAGAAAGAAATAAAAAAAATTCGATCAATATTTTGTGGAAAAGGGTGTTTTGGATTAAAGTGTTTCGGTTTCGATCAGTAGGTTTGTCTCAGACTCTGACATAAATGTAAAGGAATTAAAGTTAAAATACAAGATGGAATTAGATTTAAGAAGCTTGAACTTCAGAAAGAGGAAAAACAAACGCAGTTGCAATTTGAGAAAGAGGAGAGAGGGACAGAAAGAAGTGGAACAAATGCTGTTGAAAAAAGAGGAGAGAGAGATATCAATGCAGTTACAGAAAGAACAGGAACAATTGCAATTAGATAAGGAAGAAAGTGAGAGATAAAGATAAAAGCAGTTACAGAAAGAACAAATGCAGTTACAGATAGAAGAGAAACAGATGCAAATGCAGTTACAGTGGGAGAAAGAGGAGAGAGAGACAGATGGAAATGCAAATACAAAGAGAGAAGGAAGAGAGGGAATATCAATTTAGAATAAAAGAAACAGAGCTGGCAAGTGAAAAACACATTCTGACTTTACATATAAATTTAAGATTTGATGTTACTAAGACTATTAGGTTAGTGCCCCTTTCAGAGAAAAAGAAGTAGACAAATATTTTCCTCGTTTTGAAAAAATTGCGGAAAATTTGAAATGGCCAATGGAGCACTGGACTCTTTTATTAAAATATGTACTTACTGATAGAACTAGAGTTAGTTACCATTCACTGTCAGTACAACAAAGTGCTGACTATAATCTGCTCAAGGAATACATCTTAAAGGGTTATGAGTTAGTCCCTGGGGATTATCGGCAAAAATTCAGGAACTATAAAAAAGAAGCTGGACAAACTTATGTTGAATTTACAAGAGAAAAATAGCAGTTATTTGATAGATGGTGCTTAGCCAAGAAAGTTGATCAGGATTATGAAAGTCTTAGACAACTTGTATTACTTGAAGAGTTCAAGAACTGTGTCCATAATGACATTGCTTGACGCGCATAAGATCGAAACCTTGGACAATGCTGTTCGTGCCGCTGACGAGAATTCCTTAGCCTATAAAGTTCCTTTTCTGGGCAAGTGTTGCACTCAGCAGTCTTCTGGTAAAAAAGTATTTCAGCCTAATACGAGCCCTTTTAAATTTAAATCTGGCACAACTTTTAAAAACCAAGCCTCTGATAAGCTGCTAAAACAATCCTTTTCTTTTTCTACGTGTACATATTGCAGGAAGAAAGGACACTTTATTTCTGATTGCTTCAAATTGAAAATTAAGCATCAGGATCAAAACAGACATGTTCAGATGCTGTTATTTCTAAGAGGTCAAGGTCACGATCATGTATTGAAAGCAATACATTTGCTAGATGTCATAAACTCCAGTCTGATTTTATGAAGGAGAATTATGAATTATTCATGTCGAAATGTTCTATATCACTCTTGCGTGATTTGCCCAATCCTATCCCTATTAAAATGTTTAGGGACACAGGAACTTCTCGGAGTCTTGTATTATCAAGTACTTTGCCTTTTTCTGTGAAGTCTTCTTCTAATGAGAGTGTTCTTATTCAGGGAGTAAAGTGCGGCTTTGTTAATGTTCCTCTCCATTCTGTAAATTTGTCATCAGAATTAGTCTCATAACCCGTGACAGTCGGAATAGTGTCTTCTTTTCCCGTTCAGGGCATTCATTTATTACTAGGGAACGACCTAGCTGGAGATAAGGTTCTGGTAAATACACTTGTAACTGATAAGCCTTGTTTGGATCATAAAGTCGATCCTACTGAAAAAGAATTCCCGGATTTATACCCAGCTTGTGCAGTTACTAGAGCTATGGCAAAGAAGGCCCTTGAGAATGATGTTGATCAGGAAGAATTCCTTCAGCTGCCACATTTATTGGTCAGGGTTTTGATGAGGTCACTTTTACTCCTTGTCTGGATCAATCAAAGGGTATTAATCACAGTTATCCTCTTTTAGCTACTCATTCTCGTTATGCTAATCAGGGTGAGAAACGACAATCACTTGTCGTCGAAGAGGAAAAAGATACTGAGATCTCCTGTTTGTTTCAAAGGGCCATTAGTGAAACTGAAGCCACTGAAGTACCTGTCTGTTATGTCATTAAAAATGGAATTCTTATGAGAAAATGGAGACCTACCGAGGTACCTGCTGGTGACGAGTGGTCAGAGAACTATCAAATTGTAGCTCCAAAATCAAACAGAGAGGAAATTCTTAGTCTGGCCAATGAAACTCCTTTGGCTGGTCATTTAGGGATTGATAAAACTTATCACAAGATCTTGAATAATCACTTTTATTGGCTAAAAATCAAAGGTGATGTTCGTAAAATCTTGTCATACTTGTTAAATGATAGGAAAACCCAATCAGAAGATGCCTAAGGCTCATTTGCAACATATTCCTGCATTTGTTGAACCATTTAGTAGAAGAATGGAAAATTGTGTTGATCCTGTACCTAAGATCAAGTCAGGCAACCACTACATGTTGACCATAATGTGTGCGTCAAGAAGACTCCCAGAGGCAATTCCTTTGAGGACTATTAAAACTAAAATAGTTGTAAAAGCTTTGATAAAGTTCTTTTGCTCAATTTGGGCTTCACAAAACTGTCCAATCATATTAAGGGTCAAATTTTATGTCTGGAATTTTTCAGCACTTATGTACGAATTATTCATCCAAGTATTCAAATCTTTTGCAGATGACTCTGAGAGCCAAGGGGATTGAGAAAGATTTCATCAGAGGTTGACAAATATGATTGGATCAGAATGTTTTGATACGGTTAAGATTGGGATAAAGGTATTACTTTACTATTGTTCGGGAATCAGTTCAAGAATCTTTAGGATTCAGTCCCTTTCAACTAGTTTTGGACACACTGTGCGTGGACCATTGAAGTTGTTGAAAGAGAAACTTCTTCCTAATGAAGATACTTAAATCAATCTTCTCGATGATATTTGCAATTTTATGTATAAGTTGTCAAAGGCTTGTGAGGTTGCACGAGCGAATCTTCACTCTACTCAGTCAAATATTAAATTAAGATATGATAATAACTCAAAGGAAAGGAGTTTTCAGCATGATGATAGAGTTCTGGCTCTTTTGCTCATACCACAAAATAATCTTCAGGCCAAGTATTATAGTCCCTACAAAGTTGAAAAGAAAGAAAATGATTGAAATTACATCATAAATACTCCTGTGAGGAGGAAACAAAAGAAACTTTGCCACATAAACTTGTTAAGGGAGTATATTGAGAGAGATAGCCAGGTAAATCATGCAATTAATTTAGTTTTACCTGTCCCACTCAGTGCGGATTTAAGTGAAGGAATGCAATCCAGAAACTTTCCCATATGCAACAGCAAGAAAGGAATGAACATAAACAGTTATTATTTGAATATAAGCACTTATTTACAGATGTTTCTACGAGCACAAACTACATTTAGCATGATGCTGCAATTATAAATTTCAAACCTATGTTACAACACCCATAAAGGATGAACCCTCTCAAACAGGAATACTTGAAAAAAGAAAATTCAGTATTTGCTGGAGAATGATTTCATAGAGCGCAGTAAAAGTGATTGGAGTTCACTACGTATACTTGTTACGAAGTAGATAAAACTTTCCGTATGTGCACTGCTTATTGGAAGGTGAACAGTGTGACTAAAACAGATTCATTTCCATTGCCAATAATCGATGACTGCATTGATAAAATTGGAAACGCCAAGTATGTCTCCAAATTTGATCTTCTGAAAGGATTTTGGTAAATTCAACTACCGGAAAGAGCAAAGGAAATCTCGGATTCGTCACTCCAGATGGACTTTATCACTATAAAGTGATGCCGTTTGGGATGAAGGGTTTGCCAAGTACTTTTAAACGTTTAATGAATATGATTGCCTGTGGTCTAGATAATTGTGATGCTTTCATCAATGATGTCATCATCTAAAACGACCCCTGGGAATAACATCTATCAACAATTCAGAAATTCATTGACAAACTCACTGATGCAAGTTTGACAATTAATTTTTCCAAAAGTGAGTTCTGCCGTGCTTGTGTAACATTTCTAGGACATATCGTAGGACATGGACAAGTTGCACATATAGATGTTAGTTCAGGGCTATCTCTGAATTCCCTGTGCCTGTCAGTAAAATGCAACTGATGCGAGTTTTTGGTATGGCTGGATACTATCGGAAATTTTGTTCCAATTTGTCCAGAAATGCTGAACCCCTGACAAATTTATTCAGCAATAAAACCAAGTTTCTTTGGAATGAAAAATGTCAGGAGGCTTTGAGAAGTTAAAGGCCATAATTAAGAGTGCACCAGTTCTTACAGGTCCAAATTTCTGTCAGTCATCTAAACTGTCTGTTGATGCAAGTGATGTTGGGGTTGGAATAGTATTGATTCAAGAAGATAAAACGGTGCTGATCATCTAGTGGGCTTTGTTTCTAAGACAATAAATAAGCACCAGAGAAATTATTCAACAGTTGAGAAGGAATGTTTGGCTTTGATACTGGCATTACGACATTTTGATGTTTATATTAGTTCAGCTCCTTCTCCGATTATTTTGTTTAGTTATCACATTCCCCTTACCTTCATCGACAAGATGAAAAACAAAACTCAGAGATTATTAGTGTGGAGTTTGTTGTTATAGGAATAAAATACTGACATCAGGCACATCAAGGGAAAAGACAATTGAATAGCAGATGCACTTTTCCGTGTTTATAAATGTTATTTCATGTACACTTTTGATAATTCATAAGAATTCTTCTTATGTTATCTTTTAAATCTTGTATATTATTTATCCATGGTAATAAGAAAACTTTATTGCATAAATCTTTCTTTTTCTTTTATAGGGGGACGTGTTATGTATATGTAATGTAGTTATTTGTTTGCTAGTTTTAATTTTTTAAATATTCCATAACATGTTGTCGTAAAGATAACTTTGTCTACTGAAATTGACATCGTTTAGAAATTCAGTTCTGTTCTGTTGAACCTGTTTTTTATTTTACTGATAAACAACAAGTAGTAGAAACACTGTGTCTAGTTGCTGACCTTGATTCAGAAGCAGTAAAAGCTCTGGTAAACAAGTTTTTAAAATATTTTTTATTCCTTCCCAGAGGAAGAACCACTGATGTCAATTAAGGCCATACTGGGAGTACGTGATGTTAGGCATGTAAAAAGCTTCTATGTTGTTCTGGAAGGGTAGCCATGTGACATTCATCCGGGCATCTGTTTTGCCTTTCAGTTAGTCATATAACTCATGTTATAATAAGAATTAGAAAGTCGGGCTTCAAACACATGTCGTGACCAGTTTGGGCTGAATTTTTATTTTATTCAATTTAAAGTGATTATATTTCCCTGGAATACAAGTGCCCCTAAACTGATTCTTGGACAAAGACATTTATTGAAAATTATTCGGAATTCCAAACTTGAGTATGATTTTCTGTGATTCAGTAAAGAAACTGTTGACACATCAGTACGACGCTGAACACAATAGACGTCATCGTCTTCCGTTTTGAATTTCATCGGAAACCTCGGATAGGTCTACCACGTTTAGTGTACAAGTCTGAGTTTTTATCATGTCTCACACAATTATTATTGATAAAATGTATAGCCAATATGTAGGCTGATTTTCATTTCCGGTCTGTTACATAAATTGGGTAAATAAATCTGATATGTATACTTTCACAATAATTTATATACAAATTAATTCTTTTAGCTAAACAATTTAGTTCCTTATTTAAACAATTTAATTCCTTTAGCAGAAAGGATATTCCTATAAACTTCTCGGAGGGACAGACCTTAATCGATTTGCACCTGATGAAGATCACTATGTCAGTTCTGGCATCACCCAACAAATTCACAGCAAGAACATGGGCAACTAAATCGTTAAAACAAGCGCAGATTTGAAACTCAGGTCAGACCATTATAGTTATTGAATTTCTCCGTATTTGTATGTAATGAAATTCTAATAAATTAAGTTGGTATAATTATGCATACATTTTAGCAGATCTTGACTAATTGTTTTGTCTTTTACTTGGTGTATCCTCTCAGAAACAAGTAAAGAACATTTACATAATTTCTCGCACAAAGAGACAAAACGATAAGTCACGTGCTTAGTACCGAATGTAACGCATCAAATTAACCATACACATTAAGGATGTAAATATTATTTATAAATTCATGCTACTTATATAATGAAATGATATACAGTGGCCACAAACAACCTTTAAAGATCTATAATTATAAGTATTCAATGCAATTTGGTTCAGTAGATCTTAAACATCTGTGCAAGGAAATTCAACTTAGTAGAAAAACACAGCAAATATGACAAGAAGAAGAAACAGAGTTAATCTTTAAATGAAACACAATCTTCTAGGCTTAATTATTGGCTGACAAACCAGTATACGTACACATTGCACAAGAAGGCAGAATAAAATGAAAGAAAAGAAAGAAAACACTTTCATGTGAAAAGTTAATGCTATTGACGCAAATGACCAGTTTCAGGCGGACTTTGTTTATATAAGCTTTTGAAAAGATATTTTGTAACCTATATTGGTATTATAATAGCATGAGACTATAATATATATATACTTATATATATATATATTATATTATATATATATATATATATATATATATATATAATACACGAAAAGTAGACAAAAACAGAACTCGATGAAGGAAAGGAATTTATGATCAAATTGTTGAATAGTTGTTTAGAAAGAGAAAATATCAACTATTTTTCACTTACTTAAGGATAACATCGTCTGTAGTGCAAAGATTTAGTCTAAGTTTTAAGACTCGAATGTAGAAATAATAAAATGAAAATCAAACCAGAAATTAACACGTACTTTTACAAAACTCTTATTAATGGATATCATTCATGCCATCACATGTCAGTACACGTGTCCTCTGTTGAAGCCATTAAACCTGGTAGCTGGTGAAATGCATGGATTAATGTATTTGTCCATCGCACAACTTCTGCTTATTAAACACCGAAATTTAAAATAGGTGTAAAGTGAACATCTAAAGTCTAATTTTCTAATTTCAGTAAAGATCTATTTCAATCAGAGAAGTAAATTCAGTGCATACATTTTAAGAAATAGAAGAGACACAATATTTTGCACTACTTTATGAGTATGTTTTCGAGTTATCTCTATTTGATAGGAAAACTGATATCTTCAAAATTGACCATGTTTCAAAGCAAAGAATAAAATTTCAATGTCAAAAATGTGTGCTGTTAAAATAGAAGATATGATACTCATTTAATAGTTTGTGGCCAGAAGAAAATGTCTTACTAAAAATATTACTAAAACGAAGAAAGAAATAGCTGTAACAAGGTACTATGTTATAAATGTCACGAATATTTTTTTATTTTTTTTTCATTTTTTTGACGTTTAATTGAGATACCTGCAACAAAGAGGTTTCAGTCTTTGGTAAATTGAAGAAAGATATGACAAATATTGATTTTCATTTCTCAATAAATTTAAATAAAATGACCTGGAATTGCCCAGTGCCATTTCTAGGGTAATAAATAGATGTAGTTTAGAACTTACATTAGGTTCTTACTCAGCTGTAAGAGACTTAAAACGAAGGGTGAAACATCAAAAACCGAACTATCATAACAAATCAACAAAGTACGTTGAGCACATGGTTAAGTAAATACAGACTGATACACGATAAAGTCGACAGTGATCAGCGTCATTTCTTGATTTTAGTGGTTTTCTAAAGGTGTTGGAACAGCACTTATTGAGACCAATATGTAGAAGTTTCTGAGATTTTAGATTATCAAATAGGGAAACTAATGGATATATTAAACTTGAAATAGATGATGCTATTGGTAAATTAGTTCACGTATGTTTTGTAGACTGGTATCGAATAACAACAGAGAGCAACACAATGAATACAAATGAATTTAAAGTAACATTCTAGAACTGCTTCATGAATCATAAATAAAACGAAACATAACAAAGGAAGCACACTTGCAGTAACACAGATGATTGCGCAAGCAAACGGCTAATATAGCAAACACGATGTCAGACGAGGGTTCTATTGTTAAATTACTAGAATACAATAATGGTTCCTTTGGTTAAAGCACATTTCAAATTAAATTAGTTTGGAGATATTCATGACTGTTGCGTAAATAAGGGTACATTAATGATATGTGATACTTTGAATAATTCGATTTGTCTCCATAAATAATTAATTATAACTAGACCCATTTTTATTTCATCATATCTAGTAAATAATGAGAATTATCATGTTTTAATGACTGAGACTGAAACCAGAGGATGAATACATATGATACTTAACTGATCTACTAAAGCAAGGTATTGCATTAAAACAAAGTTAAAGATAACGGACCAATAAATAATGAAGCATGCGATTCATCAAGGTCAAAATCATCTATTATGTATTAAAAATTATAACAATTTGCATGGCTGGGCCATGTGCAAGTCTGGCTCCTTCCCATTTCAACCACAGGGAAATGGTCCCCGCGTACGCTTCTATGGAAAGCTCTTAAAAATGCTCGGGACATTGGAGGAAGAGCAAAAGCAAAATTGGAAGTTGTACATTGCTCCAATTGTCCCTGTACATAATGCTACTAAGCATGATTCCACTGGATTCTCACCCCATTTTATTATGTTTGGGTGGCAACTCCGGCTTTCGGTTGACGCCTTATTTTGGCATTCACCCTCCCCTATCTCGATCATCGGACTGAGTGTAGGATAGTTCGGGACAATAGCTCACAGATGAGGTCTTTATATTTATCATAGTATGAATTTGAATGGATTTTTGTAATGTTTAGTGTTGGATATGATATATTAGATGTGTATGTTGTATTATCAATAAACGTTTATTCAATATAAAATGTCTGGCCTATTTCTAGCTGAAAGGGCTAGTAGCTGAGCGGATAGGGCTGGCAGCGTGGCAACATATAGCTGATTGGCTGGCAGTATGGTAGCATAGGGCTGAAAGGGCTGGCAGTGTGGCAGCATAGAGATGGTTTTGAGGTAGCATAACCAGCCTTGTGGTAGAGTAACTATTAATGGAGCAGAATGGCCGAGGTGTGAAAAGTAACACCGTAACTGGCAGTGTAGCAAATTAGCTGGCAGTGTAGCAAATTAGCTGGCAGTGTAGCAAATTAGCTGGCAGTGTAGCAAGTTAGCTGGCAGTGTAGCAAATTATCTGTTAATGGCAGCGCAAGTGTTTTGGCAACATAAATCCATTCAAGGACGTGAATTCCGAACAGTGTTCGGTGTTTTTACTTGGTCCAAGATCCATTTTGTTTCTATCCCTTTACACATCCGTTCTACTAACTCTCGTATAATTTCTTTGAATTACATTCCACATTCTGATGTAATTAGTTCTGCCCTACACTCGGTCCTGCCACAAAATACAGGACGCTGTGCCCTACATCTATTCACTTAATGCTTCCAGTACAATTTTAGTGTTACTTTTCAATGTTAGGTGGTTTGCATGAAACCATGTCATTGTATGTGTAATAAACGTGAATAATTACCTCGTTCATTTATTAATATTTGCAACTTAATCTGGTTTGCTATGCAAGAATCTTGCGCACTGCTTGATAACTTTATCTTTAGTTCATTATTCATTTACATAATGTTTAAAATAGTTATTTTTATTCGCTATATAGTGAATATGAAATAACTTTACTTTGACGAAACGCACGGACTTGTTATACCCTAATTTAGATTATGTGTTTGTGGTCATTTCATAAATATTACAATTTCAAATGGAATTTTCATAACATTTTGAATAGTTGCAAATTCTTTTTCTTGTGGTAGGTTTGGCAAACAGGATTGTCCATTAAACCAAAATTGTGGCCTTTGTGGCCGATGTCCGTCACAACTTAAGAGGAAAGACGTCGTGTTGTAAAATTCGGAAGAGCAATAGCAGTGGCCTTTTAGTAACGGTTTGATCACCAATGGCCTAATATGAATAACACGGGATAGTGGTCAAAGGTTGTATGGCAGAGAATCCATATTTGTATTACTACGCTTTGAACCCTTCTTCACGAACGACAATACCGAGGTACAATATTTTTTGTAAATTGTTGTAGTAGTCTAAGATGGCGATGATTTTCACTACCTCTGAGTTCCTTCTTACTCCAGCTTTGGGAGTAGCTCAACATAATTTCAATCTTTTACAATCAACACGATCACATCGCATTTGATGTGCGTTATTTAAATTCGTTATTTTGACAGAAGCACCAAATAGACATGTTCTAGTTTTAATACCGATGCAGCCATTGTCGTCTTTCTCTACTTAATCATTTCGCATTTAACTCTTGCGTGTAAAATAGCCCTGATATTGGGCAATACAATGGCCCTGACACGGAACAATACAATAGCCCTGATACTGGACAATACAATAACCCTGTCACTGGACATTACAATAGCCCTGACACGCAACAATACAATAGCCCAGGAGTTTCGATGGCCTTCCCATGTCGTTTACTTTGTGCATACAAGTTGTTTCTCTCCTTGACGAAGTGTCCGTTTACCACGAAACTTTGAGAAACTGATTTGAAATTGTTCCTTTACAAATATGTCAATAGCCACATATACATACACAATCACAGAGGCACAAGTGCATATGGCTCTGTGTGTGTGTGTGTGTGTGTGTGTGTGTGTGTGTGTGTGTGTGTTATTAATACATATGATATTTACTTGAACTTTGACTGATGGTGAAGACAGCACCAGAAATATACAATGCCTGAAATAATCAATTACAACTTGATTACTTGAACGTAAAAGTGCTCAACTCAAAGATTTCATACTGAGCAACAGGCTTATTAGTGTTTTGCAACAATAAAATATATCCTTGACAATGCAAACCTATAGAGTTTAGTCAGGGTTTCTCCAGTACATCATAGCGACAATTTCTAAATGTTGCAGACCAATTATTTGCAGAGAAATATTGCAATCAGTTGTTTTCCTACTGGTTGGATAGCATAGCACCTTCAGTGTAGTTAATGAAAACGTTTTGGTTTTTAACTCCCAAACTTGTGACGCCCACAGAGGTTGACGAAAACAGTTATGATAATATAAGTGTATATCTTAACTGTGAGAAGAAAAACAAAATGAAGACAAGACGGATGCCGAAGATGGCGATCAGATAGTTTGTGACAAAGATAACCTAAAGTGTACCTGGGAGCTGGTAATACCAAATATGGTTTCGTTTTCAGTTACTGTAAATGGATATATTTTGCGTTCATAGCTCGTCAATTATGCAAGCTATATAGTTATCAACTCTTTCGTAAACTGTATCTAGATGAAGTAAACATCAAACCGAACGACGAGTAAATATTTCTTTTTGGAAGGGTATCATAGCTGATACATTCCTGAAGGATAAAAACTAAACATGTCAGAAGAACGATTAGAAAGACATTTCCCAATGCGAGTTAAGTGCATAGCTGTTGAAGATATAATGAAATAGCTGTACAACCAAAGTAAGATTAGCTCGTAATTTAACTATTGAAACAAACCAAGCGACTATTAGCAGTACTTAAGAAACGTGATATCACACAGCAGACGGCAAGAACACGTGACCTATATGAGTTTAACGTTAAGAAAAGTAAAATCAAAAGTGGTTTCACGTTTTGAAAAAAAAACACAACTTCTGCATGTCATGCACATTTTTAAAATAACCAAGATGCCACTTTAAGGACACATGTGGCAAAAGAAGTTTTAAAAAAGACTACAATGTAGTTGAAACGAAATGTAAACGGACAACAAACTTAAAACAGAAAATACAAAATTCTGTCTTAAAGTGATAGAAAGAGGACATGAGTGACTTCTTGCAATAACTACAGAAGAACAAACATATTAACAAATGTACCACACTGACGAACATTACGGTATAAATAACACTCAGAGTAAATTTTTAATAATGTTGAGGCAAAACTTCAAATTAGAAATGATATTAAAGTTATTTGATTTAGAATCGATTTATATTTTATCTTAGGAAACTAACCAGGGAAAAACCCGATAATTTTAGTATAAGGACCTTTATGTTGACCACGTTATAACCTTTTTCCTCTTTTGACTTGTCTGAGCCAGTTCGGTAAAGAAAATATTTACACTGGACAGATGTAAGACACATGATAGCCAGATAAAATGGTGTGAAATGCCATTATGGAAACGCATAGAAAAGTACAAGAAAAGACCCAAACAAAAACAAACACTTGAATTAGTCAAGAATACTTGCCCAGTTGTAAACAGTATTGCCTTACATATTTTCCACTTGAACTTCATTCAATAATAACTGGAGGCTAATGTAATAACTATTGTGACAAGTGTGGTTCAAAGTGGGAGGTCCTCTAGAACAAAGAAATTAGCGCACGGTACTTAGAATTTTCGTCGGCATTTTCATATGCCCAAATGTCTGCTGCATTTCTAAATTAACATCTTTGGATTTTATTAAACTTGCATAAAGAAGCAATCCATACTTAAGCCACATAAATAAAGTTACGTAAGCAATCTCTGATGACTTCATATATGCTATCGTCTGCAAATTTCAAGTGTGTATTTGGCACTCTTTTTTGATGGAACTATCTTTTCTTATCTACAGTTTTCAAACATTCATCATATTCTTGTTTGTCATTTCCTTTATTTTGAATAATCCTCTTTTTCTTTAGGCATGCGCTCTTTGTTCTCTCATTTTGAGTGATACAATTGGTAGACTATAGGGTCACCTAAAATTATCCAACTTATTTTGATATTTAGGAAGGAAGTGTTTTGTAAATAAACATTTGTGTTTTGAAATTCTGACAGTTTCACCTACTTTATATATATGCATTTATAATGTATCAGATGTGAAATAGCTGAGTAGATTAGTCCATACTTTTAAATAGTTTCTATTTTAGACGTATTATTACTGGAATCATGTCCATTTATACGTGGCAACGTTTGTTGGATCCATCAATTTCTTTTGGTAAAATGTTGAATCATTTTCTTGCTTTAAATTGGGTGAAATAATTTAACTTTCTAGTCTTTATAATTATGCCAAACCTTCCCATCATAGTTGCTTTTGTCTTCGTGACTTGGAAAGTGTTTACTATTTTACCCACAAAATCCTTGACTTTCATTATAAAACATTTCCCGTCATCAAACTGAACTTTCAGACCTCGTTCGTTGAATATTTCTTTTAAAGCATTCTGTACTTATCTACATTTTTGGTTTTACTTTCTCAGCCCAAGTTAACTTGAAAAATAAATATATCATTTATAACATGTATTTCTATCCATAGTTGGGTTTTCGTATGCTTTCAGGTCAACAATATATACATTAAATTGGACATCCAATTGACTTACAATTCTTTTGTGGGCAAATAATTTAGTACGGTATGAAACATTTATAGAGTCCCTAACGATTGGAAATATAATAATTTTGGTATCATCTGCAAACAAACAGGAAATGTATCTAAACAGAAATTTGTATTTCCAGTAATTTGCAAAGCTTATTTCATCATTACACACGATTAAACTATTTCAAATTCACACTTTTCTGTTTATTTGCTTGAATTTAAAACAACAACTTGATGTTTTTTATGCAGTTTTGAATGGAAAGTAGTTCTTAAAACGATCTAACTCTGTGAAATCAACATTGATTTGTCCCCGTACAATTTAGCAGACCTATAAGCAGACGATCTAACTGTGTGAAATCAACAGTGATTTGTTCTCGTACACTTTACCAGGCCTATAAACTGTACCACACATTTATCTTTATAAAGGTATGTTTATCTGTATACATCAAATACTTAATGCATTTTCATTTATCTCTGTACTGTTTGCTTTCAGGGTTGATAACGCCTATTTCGATGTTATCATCGCTGACTCTAATCTATAGAGCTGAATACTTTCTTGAACTTTGCATAGTATTATGGGTGGTGTGGTGGCTACTGCCAACAGACCTATCTCTGTCGGAATCCTTTATTAAGCTATGTCTATTCGACATAGAACCATTTCCGTTCTCCATAATACTGGCTAAGCCCGAGGCCCAAGGATCCATATCTCCTTATGAGCGAAGATGTAACTATTTCATGCTACTTGCGGTCTTACAATAGGAATTATCAATCTCTATGTTAAGATGTTATATATTAATCAACTAGTGTTATGTCTTGATATGGCGTCGAAGGTGTCTTGATCTGATTCAACTAGCACATTATTCTCCATCACAGGAAAGCCACAGATTTTTCACTAATACGCTAGCCACACATTTATCAGACAAAATGTGTGCACTCTTGTTAACAAAATTGGAACTGCATAAATAAGATGACACAGTGTGTATATGTTTGTGGGTGTGTTTAAAGTGTTCATACCTTGAACTAAGAAAAAGGAACAATTTTTACAATAATAAAGAATACAATACACTTTGATACAATAAATCCAAATTTATATTTCTTGACCTTTTCTTACATTTGAGAAACTGAGAACAACAGATTATATAAGTTGACAGGTCTAATAAATGTGTTTGTATGTGTAATGCCAATCTGTTTATGAAGTTACGCCTATGTGTTGGATCAAACCCACAACGGCTGCAACTAACAAGATCACTGACTCTTACACTAGTCAGGATATTCTATTCCTCAGCTCTGCAAGTAGATCCTGCAACGTCTGCATGGCGTTAGTTTCATTATGTACTTACAATGACTCTGGCACACTGTTCATTTGATCTTCGTACACATCGAACGGTCATGAATGCCCCATTCTCCCTGTCTTGGTAGTACGCCAGTTCCTATTCAAATAAATAGGTGTACCATTAGATTGGAATGCACGAAGGTAGATATTTTCCCTCGATATTATGTACGTAGAGAAACGGGTATTTAAACCTACTGCAATTCGCTTGCCATTTAAGTACCTCTTTGCGGATTTTGTTGGTAAATAGGGAACTGGATAGGTATTACAGTTTTGGATTGATTATGTGTATGGTTAATTAATTACACGGTATTTGATAGGGAAAATCAGTAGTAAGGCTTGCCGATAATCTAACGCTATTTTCACCACACCAGATCGGCGGTTACTTATAGCTTTATTTATCATCATGCTAAGAAATCAATCAGTAAAGTTAACCTGGAATAAAGTACATATGGTTTGAATAAGCTCCATATCGGATTTGGGCCTAAATATACCTGTATGTCTCGTGGGTGCACAGAAAATAAAAAAAAAAAAAAATCATTATTATTGAACTGTGACTTGAGACCAAGTTTTAGTCCAAAACATGTGTGTTATGTATATAACGTAACGAGCAAGCACAGAAAATGTTATATCATGTTGTGCTAATACTCGTAACGAGCAATAACAGAGGCGTAACATTAGTAGACTGAATGTCAACAGCAGCGAAGAAGCTACATCAGCATATCCATATACCCTATACAATAAATACATGCATATCATCTGGAAAATAATAATGTCTAAAATATTTTGATGAATCACTCTGACAAATACATAACAAAATATAGATTGTTACAACCGTAGAAACTGTATTCAAGTACATTTCTTTTAGAATAAATCCTAAGGCATTGAAATTTTCTATAAGTATGTCCACGATTGCTCCAGGAATTTTTTACCATTGACACTGCAATTGATATGTTCATATATTGGCACTGTACCCCTTGCTATTCTAGATCTTTCTCAGCACTCTGTGCCTATTTCCCATATTCTCTTTTGTTTAGAACATCCCATGCAGAATTAGCGTGTCACGAATATTAATTGTTTAAAGCAACGTATTCCCTTCTACTATTTCCACTTATTTGTATAAATAGTTTTCTTCATTTTTTTTCTTCTTGTTTATTATATATTTTGCTTTGTCTTAAGATTCTGAGGTGGAATTAAATGTTAAGAATTATTTTTTCCTTAAATACACTTTGTGTTACCATTATCTTCAGAAAGTTTACATTCATTGAAATATGTATTCCTTATGGGTCCAGATGTCTTCAACATTATCTGGCTTTTCGCGATTATGTTAAATAAAATTGAACAATTGAATATTTGATGTAACTGATTTATTTTCTGTTTCAGTTCTAATAACCTAACCAAAAACAGATTTTACATAAATATGCACAATAAAATTAAATGTATTGTCCTTTTATCTTTTTGCTACATCAACAAAAACTATTTAAGTAGAATGGGTCCAAAGCTAAAATTACAAGTGCTTCAGAAATCTTGCCCCGATATGTTTTTGAAATGCTGTATGTTTTTAAAAATAAAACTACGAACACCGATTGTTTAAGAAACCCACTTTCTTCTACACTCGATTATTTGCATGCTTTAATAAATTTTATAAGCCTTTCAGAAATACTCTATATATACTACTCTCAGTGGAGACACCCCTAAGAGTACAACGACTAATAAAGCAATATGATTCTGCTATACTCCAATGACAGCTTACCTCATTCTGCAAATTTTGAGCTTTCTCCAAAAGTGATCGACCGTTATTCAACGTTCGAACTACATAGACGTCAGCGTTGGGATCAATCCCATAATTCCTCTTCAAGTTTAATGTCAGGGCATCTGATCCGCGTCTGAGGTGAAAGGTCAACTCATCAGGAAGGCCAAAGTCAGTGTGAGTCCTTTTGTCTATTTCTAACCTGGTGGTCGCATCTTTCAGCCAGACAGTTTGTGAATCGAGTGGTACTAAAATGGAAGATAAAACAAAGTCTAGGAATGCTAAGTGAACAAATGAACGAACGAACAAAGTGAACAAATGAACGAACGAACAAAGGAATGAACGAGGTTCACAGATTGAGTACTCAGACGTTATTGAGCCCGAACAGCTGACATCAGAATTCATAAATTTATAAATTTTAACAGATTAATGTTTTGAACAACCAAGTATTCTTATCAGCCATCTTTAGAGTAATTCAAGAAAAGTACGTAGTGCTCATAATAATAATAATAATAATAATAATAATAATAATAATGTTTTATTTCCAACATCAGCATCATCCTACAGTTCGTTAAAGAGATCTTCAAACGGTCTCCAAGACAACTAGAAATAAATTCAACTAAAACATTTTACTCTTCAGTGCTATACCTTTAACATAGACGAGAACTGAAAAATACTAATTTCTTCCAGAAAATGTGGATATTGAAAAAAATACTGGGGTGATGGTTTGTTGAGGGATTTTTTCTTGTTTTTTGTTTTTTTTTTTATTTTTTTATTTTTGTTGTTTCTTATTTTCTTCTTATTATTAACAATTGGTCCACAGGATGTTTACAAAATTGAGAAATAAATTTCTTTTTGCTGAACTATTTACGGCATTAATGTTATAATTTAATAATGACTCTCCAGCTTGGATTTTACACGTGACTCAAGTGTGTTGCGCTCTTTTAGCGACGTTTAACAATATTTTCTCTACTTTATTTACTTCCAAATTTCCTAAGTTGTCTGCATATGAAATGAAAGCCATACGATTCCGAAAAGCGAAGAAAATGCCGGGATCAAATAAACCTAGGGTGACATTTTTAAACGTGAATAAGTATATAGTCACACATCTTCAACAAATCTGCCTAATTGCAAGTCATTATTTTTAAAATGCAATAAATACAAATGTCACGATGATTATACTGATTTTGGAAAGGAAAAGCCGTTTGATAAGTAAATTTGAAACTTGCCTCACTATGACACCTTTGAGTCGAACGTCATATGAGTCTTATAGTCATTATAACCGCAAACTAATGGTGCCGAATGGCCTAACCTTTTTCAATATTATACGGTACATCTCCGCATCACTTCATTGCGTTTGAAACGAGATATCTATTCACTTCATGCTTATTTTCATCTGGATAAAATATTCTATTGCCAACTATAAACTATGTGCCCATTTTATGGATGCTGTAAATCCTGCAATAAACTCGTCTTATTTTCATGGAAAAAGAACATAATCAAAACTAGCGTTATAAATTTCCTTAACACTGGATATATTTTATTAATGTTACAAATGCCTGCTTTTGATAAAGGTTTGATCAGTTTGAATGTTCAAAATGAATATGATGATCACAGCTATTGCTACCAATACTAATACTTTTCTTGCCATCTCACCAGTTTTAAAGTGCAAGCCGTGCATTTGTGATAGAGGCAAACACATACCCTATCACAGGACGAGTTACACGATCTAAACAATGCATGCAAAAGAGAACGTAACTAGTCTCATCACTTGCAATATTTCGGAACTCAGTACGTGGAAAACACTACACAAAACGAATCTGTCTCATATATATATGTATGTATGTATGTATGAATGTATGTGTGTGTGTGTATATATATATATATATACACACACACACTCGGCAGTAGGATGGAAAGACAGAAAGAGTTACCTGACATAACATGCAGCAAGACACAGACTACAAACAGAAATGCACTTTTCTTCATTCTTAACTCGATATCTGACTGGCCTCTGTGGAAACACTGTTATCTTAACCATTAGAATGTAGCTTATATATACTATTAGATGGGGTTTGCTTCTGCTGATGATGGCTAGTTTGTTCCGGGCACTTTCTGAGTTTCATATTCAATCCATAGGTCAAGCTGCACAAACAATATTGACTAGCTGTATTATACAATAAGTCTCGCGTGACATGATTAAAATTGAGTAATACTAACTTATATAGATTAGTGTAGAAAATGTATGTCAATGATAATGGCAATTACATGGATATTCTCTGTACATATATATATATATCTCTCCTTTTTCTCCGTACATACTTCCTTCCGTCCATCTCCTAACCTTCTCCAACACCCATGCATCTACGTATCTGCGTGTTTCACTTTATACTTAAGCAGCAGGCAAGGTGAACAGACCACTTTGTACGAGACTTTATTTTACAAAAATAAAGGTTCCTACAGAGGCTGAAAAATAAGGTCAATAACGCTAAACCGAACCGCCTAACTTTCATTATTACCGTATAGTTTGAAAAACGAATACTAAATCGTTTGGTTTAGCTCATTTTTGTTATTTTATTTTTGATTTTTTGTTTTTTATGTTATAGTGCGTTTAGTTTACTCGTCGGGTCACTCAATTTTTGTCGTTCACCCTGCCTGCTGCTGTAATTAACCAAAGATTTTATCTAGACCTACACGATATCTAGATCTTGGATCATGTAGATTTATTGTACTAAATCCGAACGGAACAGCTTGTGCTTTTGAAAAGAAGTTTTTAAACTTAATCATATCCATATCTCCTGAACACCAAGTATAGTAAATATTCTGTAAAGTATAATTATCTACTCCATTAAATACAACTAAAATATTGCAGTTGTCTCTGATCACTTTAGGTATTTGTGTATATCGTTGTGTAACATAAATCACGTCCGTATTCTTGTGTCTACCTCGAGAAAATATTCTAGCTGGATTTGTTTGTCTGTCCAACATAACGTCATCGTACACCACTAAATTATTAATAAATCCATCTAGGTCATCTACAGATGGGGCTTCATCAATATCGGTGATAAAGTCAACAACATCATCACCGTCTTCATTCAGCAATTTTGCATTTTCATTAAAATCTTTAAGTACTTCGTAACAGTGTTGATCATCTACGGATGGTGCTACTAAATACAATTTACTCCATTTTAACCATCGCATTATTAAATTTAATAATAGTTGTGTTTTACCCGATCCAGATGGACCTATTATAATCATCCTTATCGAATTTGGTAATGCTGGATGATGTTTCACTGGCTCCTGTTTTCGTGTCGCCGAAAAGTCAATTATATCCATATAATAAATAATATGAATCTATATTGTGTTCGATGTAGAGCATCTACACCCACTGATGAACTAACTACAATAACAACAAAAATAAACGACGTGCTCTGACGGGCAAATGTGTAAAATGTGGTACCAAGAAATACAAATTTGTCAAAACAAAGACAGGTGGAGATATAGCCGCTTTATTAGGAAAATTACCAGGAACTCCGTGGGCTAAATATCCGGGGGAAAAACACTTACCAGGATATAATTATTGTGGTCCTGGAACCCGACTTGACATCCGACTTGATGATCAAGATCAACCAAGACCAGGAGAGCATCCAGTAAATAAGATTGATAAAGCGTGTCATGTTCATGACGTTGCATATAAAAGTAAAGATTTACAACAAAGGCATCTCGCAGATGTAAAATTGATTCATGCATTAAATTCTATACCTAATAAATCTGTCAGAGATAAATTAGCTACTTTTCTAGTAAAATCTGCCATGAAAGGTAAAATAATGCTAGGGGCTGGTAATTAATTATATAAATATTATAATGGAATCCATTTATTATAGCCCAAGAGGATATTGGAGAGGCAAATCAGCTATTACTAAATTATCTGAAGCAGCAAAAGTCTCACGTTCTGTTGCTGCAGCTTGGTTAGCACGACAGGCAATATGGCAAATTTATCTACCACCACCTAAAAAAATTCAATATGCACAGTTTGATGTCAGCGTCCCTAACGAGGTTCATCAAGCAGATATTTTATTTTTACCACACGATACCATTAAAATTGGTAAACGTCAGTCACGCACATACAAATACGCATTAACTGTCGTTGACGTTGCAAGTAGATATAAGGAAGCTGAACCATTATCAACAAAGACAGCGTCTGAAGTTTCATCTGCGTTTGAGCGAATTTATCAGCGAGGACTTTTGCGATGGCCACAGTTATTACAGGTTGATCCTGGTAAAGAATTTCTTGGTACAGTATTATCGTTAATGAAAAAACATAACGTTAAAATCAGACGAGGACACACTGAAATTCATCGTGATCAGGCAATCGTTGAACGATTTAATCGAACACTTGCTGAGCGGTTATTTGGATACCAATACGCAAAAGAAATATCTACTGACTTTAAATCCTGTGAGAGATCTCATGAATGGGTTGCGAGGTTACCAAGTGTGATAGCTGCATTAAATAACGCAATTACTCGTTCAACTTCCATGAAACCTTCTATTGCGATCACAAAAAAAAATATATACCCCGTAGCGATGACAGACATCAACCTCAACCAGTATTAGGTAATGTTATAGTTAGATATTTATACGAACCTGGCGAACTTGAAGGTGGTAAAAAAGAGCAACCGATCCTATATGGAGCGTGACTACACATACAATTTCTAGCGTGGTAAGATCCACTGGTAGACCTCCAATATACAGACTAGATTCTACCGCCCCTCAACGTGGATTTGTATGTGAACAATTACAGGTAATTCCTAAAGACACACAATTACCACCACATACAATTACATAACTAGAACCTCTACGTCGATTGCATTCAAGACAGGTCAGCAGCACATTATTACGTGTATGACCAAGATCATTATTAATTCTGCCTACGGTAAATTGTCTTGGATTATTATTCGAATATTGCCACAACATTACTGCGTTACAACTTGCACAATTATTATTCTGTTGTGCTTTTAATTTTATAACAAATTCAACATCAATATCAAAGTCACGCTTATTTTTTTTTATCACACTGCTTATAACCAGATAGTTTTTTTCTTATTACGTCATTATTAACAGTTTGATCATTATTTTCTGTAAAATTCATAATAACCCTATGTAGTTGAGATATTCTTCTGACTCTAGAAACTGCGAGATAGACTAAATTCGACCATTCAATCCGATCATCTATAATCCAAATATTTGTATCAGAAATAGTTAACCCCTGTGACGAGTGAATAGTTATAGCGTATCCTAACGTCCACGGTGATTTATTCATATTCAGCGCATTCTCAACACATTAATATCGACTAAAATAATATCATTCAAGACAAGATTCTGTATTCCACCACCAGGAATTTCAACATCAATATTCTGTCGTCGAGTATCTGCTGGGCGATAACATAATGGTACAGGTAGATCTGAAAACTTTTCTTTATGTAACAGAAATAATTTATCCTGTAGTTCATCACGAACTATCTTTCTACTTGCAACTATTAAATCAGCGGGATTCCATAAAGTTAAAAAATCACTCATAGAAGTCTCTGGAATTACTCCTCGCATTATTTCACATTGTACTCTGTCTGGTTGTAGTCTGATTAATCTTTTAAACTCCTTCAGCGGTTCATCAATAGCTCTATAGTCATCATTTATTTCTTCATAATAATCTACGTTATTCTTCAGCCATTCATGTGGAGACTGTCCAATAAAAGGTGGTGGTTGACCATGATCACCGCACATTATTATAGCAGTATTTTTCGTCAATAGCCATTCAAGAAATGTTTTTAATATTTCTAACGACACCGTGCATATCTCGTCCCATATAATATATTTAGGTATATATTTCTCACCCATTCGCTCAGGAGTCCATGTGTCTCCACACCATCTAAAGAAACTATGATAAGTACACGATTTTACTCCTCGCTCTTTTATCTCTCTGGCGAGTTTATGTGTCGGTGTCAAAACAATTATATCTGAATGGTTGTTCATGAATAATTTAATCACACGCGTTGTTTTACCTGACCCTCCACACCCATTAAGATAAACGGTTTTATGTCTAGCCACAGGATCATATACAGATGGTGCTGATGATTTTGATATTTTATTATTATTTTTGTAATATATTTCTTTAATTTCAACGTCGGCAGATTCAGAATAACTAAGTATATTTTCTTGTTTTATTCTCCATGATCCCCATCCACCATTACCAAGTAGCGGTTTTAACAAATCCGTATATTTTTTATTTATATAAAACGAATCCTTGGCGACTCTGACAGCATCACGAGGAAATTAATTTATCATAGACAGTAGATTTATAGAAACATATGCCAACATAAATGATCTTAAATGAGTAAACTGCGGTGAGTCACCATCAAGATAACTCACAATTGTACCTAGTTTGGTTCCGTCTGACAAATAAGCATTACTCCGATTTATAAATGTGTTTTTTCCGTTGTATCAGCTATTATAAAATCGAGTTCAGCATCGTCCATAATCAATCTTGTACAGTGTCTTTTATGATCATATGCTCCTCCTTGAGTAAATTTACCAATTATCTTTCTACCAAGATCTTTTGCAAGTTTTTCATCATGTTCGTCTCTGCATTTACATATATTATTAGTAATTTTAATAATGTCATCTTCATTAAGATTAGGAATTCTTTCCTGACATCATCAATATTAAATCTATTTGGTTCTGGTAACCAAACTTGTTTCTGTGGACTATATGATATAATCGCCTCACTCACCTGTAAAGATATTAAAATTCCAACATCAAGCATATATCGCAATAGTACTATTGGAACCCAACATTTTTCTGAAAAATGTCTTCCAAACCAAGCATAAGTAATCGGATGGAGATTTTCTGCAAACTCGAATGATTCTACATGAGCAAATCCGGTTAAGTCAAAATCTGGTAAATGTCCGTTTATCGCAACCCTGGTCATCTCGTGTGATGGATGTCCGAATTTCTTAAAGTATTTAGAACATTCTCCGTATCCAAGAAAACTCCCGGGATAACACGCTACCATATCGACGGATATAACGTCATTATACTTATATTTAGTATTCCATAATCCTCCGTGTCCATATTCTACGCAGCTTTTATGGATATCTTCAAGATATTCCGATCGTGTTGGTTTCCATAAATTTTTCTCCTGAGCGAAATGAGCCGCTACGGATGGAACTGTAAAACAATTATTTAATAATTGTCTAACTTTGACATTGTCTGAAGTATATTTCAGCGCAAGATTTTCTATTTCTACATTAAGAGATTCTGTACGGTAAATATCACCATTACGCCGTACAAACTGATCGTAATGATCATATTCTGAACTTTGAAATAACCAAACGGATACAGAGTCACTTTTACTGATATTTTTGATAAAATCAAATATATGACCATCATAAAATTTAACCGCTCTATCTCGTGGAAATATTGTTACTGCTGAGGTCCATGCGTGCGAATTATGATCAATAATATATATTGGAGCTCCTCTTGAATCATATTTTGGTTTGTACAAAATTTCTCCTGTCAGCGTTTTTACTGTTATTGGGAATTTTAATTTCTTTTCTAGTTCAGCGACATCTTTGATAGACGCTCCGGTATTTTTAACTGATTCTGCCCAAGTATTTATTTTTTTACGTCGTAAATCTGTTAAACCATTACCACGTATAGCGTTTATGAAATGTTCTGTAACTCGTTCAGCTACACAGTTTATTCTTGACTCTGACAGTTTCATAGGCTTTAGATCCCCGACGTCGGGTTTATTATTCAGCGGATATATTGCATATACAATTGCAGTAACTGGATATGCACGTTGATAATATGCCTTATCAATACCAGTCAGTATTCCGGGCTTAGATTTATTATTTAAGAGAACAATATTATTTCCTGACTGCACACGGACTGGATCGCGCTTATCACGAATAAACCAAATATCTTCTTCTGTATTTGCAATAAATTTTATTAAAATAAAAGATTTTTGATCATCAAGGTGATTAATAATTACTTTTCCTCGTTCGTCATTCATCATATTAGTAACATTTCCAACTCTGAATGTTGACCATACATGAGCAGCGCCACTATTACGAAATTCATTGTTTGCTTCACGAATACGTTCGGTTACATCCTCATTTGTTAATGCCAGATCTTGCATCAGAGTACTAAATTTATATTCTGATAGTCTGTCAAGATCAAATCTGGATATCTGAGGTTCAATAACGGATAATTCGTTCATATAATTAAAACAAATATTTAAATTAAAATTTTAGTATATATAATGCTTGAAACAAAAAACAAATGTGCTTGGCTCAGAATTGGATATAATTCTACTTGTAATAAATCGTGTGTGAACAAATATTGCGGATATCATATGCAAAGCATCAAAAATGGAAGTACAGGACCCATACCGTGTGTGCAATGTGGTGTTGGAGTCAGAGGAAAAACTCAATTGTGTCTAAAATGTGGCGGAAAAAAATACAGGGAACTAAAAAGATATTATGATAAAAAAAATAATACTTTGACGTCAGGTAAATCTCCTATAAAGACAGAAGAAGATTATCTGGTTAGATTTCAAAACAATGATTTAGACAAATAATATTATTATATAAATGAAGCAAAACGAATTTGTAAAACATCCAATAATAAAAAAATTATGAAGCGTCTCGAGATGGTGTGATTCGACACTGTAGATTAAAGAAACCAGTAGGTAATGTTGAAAATAAAGGTTATTTTAGATTTAATGTTGCTAGAGGAAAAAGATACTTATCAAGTAGATTCGTATTTGAATGTTTTCATGGAGTAGTTGAAAATGGACTTGTAGTTGATCACATTGATGGAAATCCCAAAAATAATCGGTTATCTAACCTGCAAGCTATTACACCTAGTCAGAATAATACACGTGGAAATACAGGAAGGTGTAAAAAGTTTGCAAGAAGAGCTATTAAATCCATGAATATACAGACATGACAAGAAATAACTTTCCCATCAATGAATGCGGCTGCCAGATATTTTAGCATACATTCACAGTCAGTACGTGATGTTGCAAATAATATTACTAGATCTGCATATTCAATAAAATACGATCAGCCGATAATATTTAAATATATCTAACTCTGTACTCTTAATAAATAAATTGTATATAGTTCGACTCTATATTTTGCCATGGGTACCTTCACCGTCGCTACTCTCAGTGTCACTCTCACTTTTGACAGAATCAACTAACATAATCTTTCTTAATTGCATTACACGATTATCCACGATCTTCTTTTTCTCGTATTCACGAGACAGTTCGGATCTGATATTTTCGATCGAACGTGCAAGAGGCGCAAATAGCTTTACCTGTTTTTCATTTACCACCGCCAAGGATTCTAACATAGACTGATAAATTGATTTTACAAATTTATAATTGGATGGTAATGTGTATTTATTGTCAGTTTTTCTTTGTTTTAATATTTCATGATCGCATAATATTTTCTCAGGATCGAGATTATCAGATAGATTTATTCCGTTATGTTTTACTTTTTTAATAGCAGAAATAATATCATTAATGTTTTCTTGGTTCATTATATAATAATTATTTCTTTAAAATAAAAAATAATATCAGTCTCTGAATAATTATTTAAAAAAATGTAGTCCCCATAACCCCATGTGAACCTCTAAGTTGCCATATGACATCTTAGCAGGATCAGAAGGTCAGGGGACTGTTTTTTGAGGATGATTATGAATATATACAAATGGTGATGATTATATACAGATGATTATATACAGATGGTGATGATTATATACAGATGATTATGATTGTATGAACATGAATATATACAAATGGTGATGACGGGGGAATCTTGTCTACGTCCAACAGATTTTGTACACTCTCTCCCCATACAAAACCCCGGGAGTGTAAAAGGTACACCCCTCAAGGGTGTATGATAGGAGAGTGTATTTTGTCTGTTGTGGATATCGAGGAAATTCTCCGGGTTCTCCCAATTAAATAGCATCAGTCGCCAAATGCAAGATAATATATCTTTAGCATTTTTGGAGACTCGAACACACGAGAGTCTGCACAACTTCGATCTACGTCCAACCGTCTTACCACTTCGGCCATCGCTCTCTTATCAATAATACAGTTAAATTTAAGTATATATATATATATAATATTTGCGCTATCTCACAGAACTTGTATTACTAATAGAATGTAGAACTGTACTTCAGTTTTTCAAAATTCATAAAATATTTTGCACGTATAATTTATAGTTCGTTAAGGTAACAGACAGACGGACTAATACGCTATACACGTATATACAACTGGGTTTGTACAGGTAACGACGTAGTAGTAAGGGAAATAATCGCTCAATTTACTCCGCAGAGAGAGATAGCCGAGTTATCTCGCTTTATTATATATACAATTGATTTAATCATAGAAATTGGTTATTATTCATATATTTACTATTCAGATTATTTTTTTGCCCCCCGATTAAATAATCAGACGTTCTACGAGCGTATATACAAATTAATATTAAGAGATTCTTGTCTTAGATCCAAAATGTTTCCTGCCTGGTCGGTGAGTTTGAAATTTATTCTTGTCAGAAATGGATTATGAATTCGTAAATAAATTGGGTTAATTGGTTCAGATACAATTAACCAACCGGGCGGGTCTTTAGGACTGAATGTATATAGTATATACCCCTGTTGGACCTGGTTAGACTTTGAAAGATCTACTTGATAACTGTCATCAATTACGTCACATACTAGATTGACCGCGATCGTAGATGTTATATTAACAATATCAGGTGAGATATGGCGACCTCCACCATGTGGATCATTATTATGTCTTAGAATAGTTGGTGTAGGTATTAATTTTTTTCATGAATGACATATTCTTTTAAAGTGTTCATCAATAAGATCATTAACTGACTTCTTTAGCTCTTCAGAGTTAAATCCTGGAATTATAAATGTTGGTAGTTGTTCTCGCGTAATTCCGAAATGTTTTAGAAATACTGTTGTGAACAGAAGATTTAGTCTAACACCCTGAGATGGACCGTCTTCATTAACTATATACAACCCTCTATAGCGTTTATCTGCTGCTATGTTCACTAATCTTTTTTCTCTGTTAACAATAATATCATTCATGAACTCTAGGTCTGAAGCAACTTGATTCAAATGTTGTATTGTTTCAATTATTTGATTTTTTAAGTCATCGTTGTAGGAAGTGCTAATGCTGGAAAATAAATTTCTTAGATCATTAAGTATACGTCCGTGTTCAGACTTAATTGTACTAGCATATGAATTTATTTCATCAACATCAAGTACTATTATTTTACCTTTTTTACCATCAACTATTTTTGTAAAATGGGTTTCTGTTTTATCTATATAATGTATAACTCCATCACCAAAATATCGTCGCCATGGATAAGCATTTTTTTCTGTTCGATATTCTGGAGGTTTTATAAATTTTTTAACATCTATGACGAAATCAGATCTCTGTGGTTCTGGTGGTCCTTGATAAACCGGTGGATCTTCAGGCCAACCTAATACTGATCTAATCGAACTTTGATAAATATCTACGGAGTAATCAGGGGAATTTATTTCAATAACCGCAGATAGTGTTGGTTCGTAGACAGTAATTGCTATTTTTGATTCTTTTCCTGTAATAGATTTAATTCTGCGTTGGAACTCATCATTAATCTGTTCTATTTGATAACTGCCCGTTGGAATAGCAACTACTTGCCAATCAGGAGTTCCATCAGGCTTATTCTTATTAGCGAATACTAATGAATTATTTGGCTGTAGTCCACCAAATGGTTTTGATCTAATATTTGGCCAGCTATAATAAACCGTAACTGTGCTAATGCTATTTCTTTTGCAGGAATTGATGTTGGAAAATTGACACTAAATTCCGGATTGGTCGAACTTAACGATATCATAGTAGTTTTTCACGGAGTCGTATTAGTAACGATCTGCTGAAGTAACTCCCTGTCTGTCATTATTATTATTGTTGTTATTTAATTCGTTAAAATCATTAGCGATCACCTTAAAAGCGTCATCATAGGTTTTCATAATCATAGCAAATTCAGTATCGGATATTTCACCATCACTGACACACGAAGAAACGTACAAAGATAGTTTAGAGCATGCCTCTGCCACTGTGTGTAATTTAATCATATAATCGTGCAATTTAGCATTTGTACAAGTATCTATCTTTTTGGCTATAATACCTAGAACACCAGCAATAGTCGTTGATGCTGAAACAATAATGGTTATAACAGTAGGTGCTGTCATCGTCAACATTGATAATAATAATCCTGTTCCAGTAATAACAGCAGAAACCGAGTAAACAACTACATCGATGACAATTATACGTCTTTTGTATTTTTTTATTTTCGTGTTATAATAGTCGATAAAATTATTTAGTTTAGTGAGACGCTCACATACTTGATTGCATCTGTAACGTTGAACGTCGATGCGAGACTGATTTTGATCCATTATACTAACAACGTCATTTAATTAAGTTTCAGCTACGAATTCTAGGCACCACCAGTAACGTCTCGGAGGCATTTCCGTTGATATCAGAGTAAAGATTTCTTTGATGTTCTTGGTTAGCATCACCAATAGAGGATTACGATATTCATTCGGTGATAATGAAGTGGCAGCATTAATTTCCGAACCGTATATAGATAACCTGTATAACCCAGTTACTTCTGCGGTATGTTCAAGTGTGTTATTTGTGGTGTCCATGTTGATGATCCTGATGCTACTGTATATACGATATTTTTAATTTGTCCGTGTGGAATTTTAATCAGATTAGTTTTTTGAACAATACTAGGTATTCCACTGACAATATCATTGAGTTTCGTGTTAACGTCGGCTAGTTTTATGTCAACGGTTGGTGGATCACCAAAAAATTCTTTAATGGATTTGTTTACATTTCTACGAAAATTTAAAAAAGTTTGTACGTGATTAATATAATCAGTTTTAAATGCAGCAATTCCATCATTAATTGTAGCTAGCGAAGTTGTTATAGGAATTTCCTTATCATCAACATACTTTTCCGTTGCAGCATCAAAATCATATTCTGGTGTTCTAAGATTATTAATACCATTATTATTCATGTTGAGAAATGCACGCATTATACCGCCGTTGACCAATACGTACTTAGATTCTTGATCGTCGACGTATTTCTTTGTTGCGGCGTCTGCAACTTCGGTTGGGTTTCCAAGACCTGTAATTTTATTTTGATTCATAATAATTGAACCCGTAAATGAATCACCAGCTTTCTTAATATAATCGTTGACTGACGTACCGGAATCTTGTATTTTACCCTGATCAGTAAAAGTAACTATATTATTAACAACAGCATTAGGAACTCGTATGACTACATCTGGAAGTTGTATATTACTAGTTTTTAATCGTCCTTCCTTATCCTGAAAAACAACTACTTCATTTTGATCCACACTGGTTATGTTTAATAAATCATCAATTTCATTTCTGAGCTGATCGAGAGTTGCGTATTTAGATAAATCAGCTTGCTGATGACCTTTACCACGAGAAGATCTTCCATAAATATCCACCATTATATTTACTAATGTCTGTTTAAATGTGACGTCGTAGTATATTCATGTACAACTTTGTGGGGTGGTTTTGTTGATTTTGATATAGCATCAAGTACGTTAAGTACTTCTCGACCACATATTGGTGGATCAGTTAATGTTTGTGTAGGTAACATTGAATACCATATTGGAGTACTTTGATAGCCGCTAATATACTTTAAAAATTCTTTTGGTGGAGCTAGTCCATATGAATCAAAATAAATAATTCCACGTGGATCAATTGCATATCCGACCCAATGCGTGCCTGGACCAGAATTTTCATCGAGATTAATAATACCTGTTTCAATGTTATTTGGTTGTTTTGGTAATTGATCACGCATAAAAACTCCTCTAAAATTTTTTATTTTTAATTTTTTAGCAGCATCTAGTAAATCAAAATTGGACATAGGAGATATCAGTAAACTGTCCCTGGTAATCTTAGGCCCTTTTCCGTACCATGAATGTGGAGTCCCTGGTAATCTTAGACCCCTTCCCTTTTTTTTGATTCCCTTTCCTGTTGTTTTCTTTAATGCCATTCCAGCAGCGTTCCAACAGCGCCTAATGCAGCTGCTTTTGCAACAGCTGGGGCTGCAGCGGCTATTAATGCTGGTATTGCTGCAAGAAGTGGAAATATACCACCCGTCTTAATGATATCTTTGATAGCACCCGCAGAAAGATTAAGTTTTATACCTTTATTTGATTTTTTGGCTTCATTGAAATGCCCGAGCTGACGTTCGGTAAGAGATAATTTATTTGAACCGCTCATCTGATCTTTCTTTAGTGATATTTTTAATCCACAGTTATTTTTTGATGCTGATTGTATCCTTTTAATCTGACCAGGAGTCAGACTAACACTAACGTGATTATACGACATTATAATATTCATAAACGATCTAATTACATGTTTTCTACTGGGGCATCAACTACTCGCATTCGTCCACCAACACCTTCAAGTAACATTGATTTATCGCTGAGTATGACAGCAATTGCTCTGTAATTGTCAATACCTTCTACTACTGGTGGTCCTACTGCTCCTACTGGCTTCAGCACGCGAGCTCGAAAATGTATATCAACTACTGACTGTCTGATAAATCTAAATGTTCGAGCGAAAAGTAATAAATTGGATATAAGGTTGTAAAATCCAATTGTGATATTTGTAAACCAGTATCAATATTTTGATCACGACCCATGAACGTCATTAGACGATGATATACACGTGCTACATGATTTTGATCAAAATTCAGTAATATATCTTCAGATGGTTCTTGATGTCCATTTATCCTTAACGAAACCTCGGAAACACCAAGATTATCAAATATCATAATACTACGTAGTTGATTATTTACTCGTGCATTATTCTGTAATGCAATAAAAATATGCCGTGGTGCAGAAACACCTTGTTGTGATGCTATCTGCCACGTAAATAAACCATCAACATTACTCTGAACAGCATCTGTGGTCATTGTCAACCATGATAACGCTGATTTACCACCTTGATTCATAAAAGCAAGTAACCGATCTTCTTCAGATATTGATGGAGTCATCACCGGCATCCATAATGAAAGCTTGGTTAATACTACTTTACCATGAAGTGCAGCAGTTGCAGCAGGATCAACACCAGCGGGGTGCCATATTGCATCATCGTCCGTAGCCTTTCGTACGAGTACAACAGTATGTTTAGCTCCGAAAATAACTTTTCTGACATTTCTGCAAAATCCAAATATGTGTGAAAGTGGAATTACACATGAAAATCTCCTATTACCTTTCAACATTGATCGACGTACTGTAAACCTAAATTAAATTCTGGATTAACACCATGAACCACCGGCCACACATCAGCGTCAGCGTTGTTGGCGTTGTTTCTAGGTCGTCTTATATTATATTGTATGTTGTTAGGGTAATCAGTTGTATCCTTTGCAAACATCATTGATGGACCAGCTGATCTTGAATAATCGTCGCTGTATCTAGCAAGACCCAATATTGTTGTTGCAACATCAACGTCTTTCTGGATTGATTCAATATTTTTTCCGTCAATCATATACGTAGCGCTGTCAAATAACGCCATAATACCATTATTAACAAAACTAAATATATCATTAGCTCCATATGCAGTATTATCCATTTTTAAAATTTCACCTTCAAACTCAATAAACGCCTCAGCGGGTAGGAAATATCTACTTGTATCCTGAACTTGCAGTTCAATTCGTCCACGCTGATCTGGAATTCGAGCGTCATAAGAATAATATTGATAATCACGCACAGACTCATCTTTGAGTACTGGTGCGTCCATGTCAAATGCTGGATCAGATATTCGCTTAAACATCTTTATTATATTTATTATCGTCTAAAACGAAGACCACTTCGGGAAGTGAGACCACTTCCTGCTATCAGACTAGCGGTTATATTTGTTTCTTTTTCTGACATTGGTACATCAGCCAACTCTGCTAGTTTTTGATTAGCAACTTGATTTATTATTTTACTGACATTTGCAGGCATTACTTCAGTACTAGGTAATTTTACAGGTTGAGGTTTGCGTCGTATTAATCGTGTTAGTCTATCTTTGATCGCTGAAAATGCTTTACCAGCGAGATTACCCATAGCACCAATACCTTTTTCACGAACAACATCAATAGCTTTCATTCCCAGTTGCTTTGCGATCGGTATTGCTTTTGGGGCTATCCTTCTAAATAGACCCTGAACAACATCACCTAGTCCATCTCCGTAGGTTGTCTTGTATACTGGTAATCGTGAGTTTATTACCCTGACCATGGTTGGTCCACGTTGAGTACTATATACGATCATTTTATTATAGTAATTGTATTTAATTACGTACTTAGTCACTGTAGTAATCATCGGCAATTTCATTAATAAGAGACTGATAAACATCAACGTCCATGATACCGCCAGTAAATAACCGTCTGCAAATATCGGCCGCCTCATTAATTATTTCTGGAGAATTATTACCAGCTCGTTTTCCTCCGATGAGTATTTCTAGTCGTTCAACGTCAGAGATAACGTTATTAGGGCATAGAGTAAAATCACCTCCGGTAGAGAGACCACTTCCAGTAGAAAGTTTTTCTAAACCTGAATTCAGTTTTTCTTCATATTCTTCAAATTCTGTTATTCTTTCTTGTAAATCTTCTCTAAAAATCTTACGTTTCTCCTTTGATAATCGTTCCATCAGATACTGTTTATATTCTCTCACTTCATCCAGATGTATAATTAATTCTTCCTTATCAGATTTATCAAGTAATTCTTTAATGAATTTTAGTTTTTCTTTTTTTTTCTCTATTTCTATGCTTTTCATAATTTTCAATTACCTCCCGACTAAGAGAAGTCAATCCCTGTGGTCTTCCGAAGCTCGGTTTAGTTAACATTGATCGTGGTGGTGGTCGTTGTATTCGTGGTGATGGTGGTGGTGATGGTGATGGTGGTGGTGATGGTTCTTTTTTTGTTTCTTGTACACGTGGTGGTGATTTTTGTTCTTCCAGAATTTTCTGTGAGGCTGGCGACCAATATTTTGATCCTTCTTTTTCTTGTATTTTTTTTGCTGCTGCCCTTGTCATTGGTGGTGATGATCTTAATGGTGGTGGTAATGATAACGATGGTTGTGATTCCAATGTTGTTTCAGGAGCAGACTGTAATTCCGATGTTGTTTCAGGAGCAGGCTGTAATTCCGATGTTGTTTCAGGAGCTGGTTTTTTTCTTCTTATATATTTTCGTTTTGGTCTTGCTGCTGCTTCTTCTCTTGCTTTTCTCTTATCTACTTTCGTCTGTATCTTGATTTCTTTCTCCTTTCTATCTCTTTCTTCCTGCATTCTAGCTAAAATATTAATTTTATTTATATAATCTCGATATTCTGGATCATCAGATTTAACTTTTTCAAAATTCGTGTTTATGCGATATATTGCTTTATACCACTGATCACGGTTTCTAATATCTTTAACGTTTTCAGGTTTCATTAATGTTTCTCTCCGACTAAAACCAGTAAAAGCAAACACAGCTAATAGATTTGCGTCATCAATCCCCCTAATTGTTTTAACAGCATCTACAGTAAATTTATCTTCCAATTCAGCAGTAGTACTAATTACAACCTTATCTTGTTTAGGAGCTGATGCTTCAGCGACTACAGGTATTGGTTGAGCAGCAGCTATATCAGCTGGAAGTCCACGTAAAAGTCTTTTTGTCTGTTTTGTTCTTTCCGCTATTTTTTCAGTTGCCTCAGCGGTTTTCTCTAAAACAGGAAGAAGAGGTTTAGTTGTCTCTGTAATAGGTTTAAATAATTGTTTTGTATCCTCTTCAAATTCAACATGAGATTCTTGTCGTTCATGTAATTGTTGCTTGACAGCATCACGAACAGGTAAATATTTTCTGATTGCTTCTAGTCGCTCTCTTGCTAATCTAGCAGAATGAGGTTCTCCGATGACAACCATATTAATAATATTTATAATAATTGTTTAAATTACAGCAGCAGGCAGGGTGAATGACAAAAATTGAGTGACCCGCGAGTAAACTAAACGCACTATAACATAAAAAACAAAAAATCAAAAATAAAATAACAAAAATGAGCTAACACAAACGATTTATTATTCGTTTTTCAAACTATACGGTAATAATAAAAGTTAGGAGGTTCGGTTTAGCGTTATTGACCTTTTTTTTCAGCCTCTGTAGGAACCTTTATTTTATGAAAAACTTGCTCGAAACCAATTTGTAGGGTTCACCCTGCCTGCTGCTCAAACACATGCAGGTCCAGAAATTGACGCGGCTCATATCCTTTCCTCTACACAGAAGCTGACATCCAGGTTTCATCTATACTGATAAATATAGGTTTGATGATGGGCACTCAGAAATTTTAAGTTATTGAATTTTTAATATCATGGTGTTTGCATAGGTTTACTATGGGAACTGAATTAGTACCGTAAGTCCTAAAGAGTGAAAATGGCAAAGCATCTGTTGTGTGGCAGTCCATTTAGCCAGCGGGAATAATACGTTTTCGTCGTCTTGTCTTATTGGCTCTGAGGCTCTTAGTTTCCTACTAAAACCTTTAGTTGCATTTTGTTTTCTCGAATTTAGTGTTTTGACCGACAGATAAAATTGTTCATCTCTGAAAGTTATGCGCTTGGCCTCAATATGCATTTCTGTATTATTTTTATGGACCCTAGGAAACACTAGTCATAGTCTGAACCATTCTATTTGCGAAAAGTTGCGAATAAATTATCAGAATGGTATTTTCAATGACTGCGTCTCTCACGTTTGTTGTTGACATTGCGAATATCACGTTCATTCATTTGCTTGTTTGAAAGTTTCATTTGTGTCTCAGTTAACTCGACCACATCGTTAACTTTATCATCTCTACTTTCAAATGGACGAAAGAGCTTGTTTAGTTCATCCATAAACAAATCTAATAAACCAAAAGGTAAAGGGTGGAACAAATGAAAGTATGTTGTTTGTTTACAAAGTAGTTACTAATATACTATACTATTTATAGACACACGTGTCGTGCATTATGAAAAAATATAGAAATATTGCACGATTCTGACAATATAAAGTTACCGGAGATAAGAATGAGCAAATAATAAAACTGATTTGTGTTTAAATTTTGAACTTCTGCCAAAATATAATATTGGGAAAAATAGTTCATTAAAAAAGACTGGTAGCCGTTTTTTTGGATATCTTTACTTGGTATATATTCAATTGGTATATCTTTACCTATGTAATGATGTGTCACTATAATAGACATCACAAGGAAGAGACGCGTTCTCAGCTGCATTGTCATTTCTAATTGGAACTTTGCAGATGACACAGAAAACTTTCCAATATATATGTTTGATTTTTATTGTATGTATGAACCATGAAAACACATGTCCAATTAACGAATGTTAAACTACTGTTTGTCATTAACTTGAGACTAGAGAACCCCACTATGCTAAATCCCGTTACATGTCATTGTGCCATTCCCTTGTCAAATTTTCCTTGTACACGGCGGTGCCATTTCCATGTTAAATTCACATTTGCATCAGGCGTGTAGTTGTCATGGCAAATTTCCGTCAGAAAGCAGAGTGTCACTTTTGAGGACAGAGTTCCATATTTGAAATAAGATAGCACAGACTCAATGTTAAATTATCATTAGAGGCCAAACGAACTCATAATGTTACAATGTTACATTTCCAGTAAAACAGACCCATAATAAGACCAGATGAATCAGGTAAATAAATATTTGTTAGGACAACAGTGGGGTCCATCATAAAAATTTGGGTGTGATTGACACTACGGCAACATCGAAAATTCCTGCCTCCTTTCCGAGGAGTCATAACGAGGAAACTGTTGCATATATTATGTATTTTCGTGCTATGACTATATAGATACAGTTTGGTTAATAATATTAAACAATTCAAGTACAATTGCAAATTCATGTACGCTTGACCTTAGACATCCTTTTTCAGTCTTCGCTAACCAAGGTTCCGATAAGTTAACACTATCTATTTTCTTGGCAGATTGATCAGATATTTCAGTGCTTTGTCCTAGCAACATCTATTGGATATCATAATTACTCCCTTAGCCGATTGCCTTTTAAATCGTCTGAAAATGGTGGGGCAAATGACTTGAAAATGATAATTTGTAAGTTTAACATCAAAAGTATGACTACGTACCAGAGATAATCCATTACAGCTGCGTTTGAGGGAAAGGACGTTTTTGTACAAACACGGACCGGCAGTGGAAACTTGCTTATTTATGAGTCCATTCCAGTTGTTTGTTCCCCTTCTCTCAATCGTGTAGGAACAGTGTTCAAATTTAAGCAACTTCAATTTGATTGGATGCGGCTAGTCCAATCAAATTCACAGCTCCGAAGGACTGAAATATCTGATCGATCCGTCAAGATGTAGATAGAGTTGACATATCGGAATCTTGGCTAGCACGGATGCCCTTTTTCCCAAAGGAGACCTTTAAGGAGAAAACAAGCGCCTTTTGTAAAGGGGCCAGTAAAATGCAAGGTTATGTTAAATTGTCTCGGATCTCTTGTGGGAAATAGAGTAATGAACTGCCTGACGGACGGACGTGCGGACAGAGAGATGTCATCATGATAGCGTAGGGTGTGCACTGGTGTTTCATAAGATATCATAATAGCGTGGGGTGTGCCTTTGTGTTTCATAGAATATCAACATATCCAAGTATTATTTTTAATTTATAGGCGTATAATATGAAATTATTTTCAGCTGATGAGCAACAAGCAAACAATTTACAGTATTTATTCATTTCTATACTTCTCGATGCGTTTTTGCTTTAATTCATTTTTGAAGCGATGATGATTGTATAAACATTCATTGTACCTATTTGCCTTAGAAAATGAGATTTTGTTAAGCGATCATTGGCAGCCTGTCATTTAAAAACACAAAAATAGGAATTAATTTGGAGCATTGGAGGTTAAATATACATTCCGTCAACCAGACAAGAGGATACACTAAATTCTGACAACTTGACAAGAGTGTAATTGGTAGCCACTGATCAGGTGAAGGTCAGCCTGAATTTGTTGTAAAAACAATTCCACTGACGTTGACGTAACTACGCTATTCTAAATATACAGGTGGTTCAATTCCACTCACGAAAACGTAACTACGCATTCTGAACATACAGGTGATCTAATTCCATTCACGTAGACGTAACTACGCTGTTCTGAATATACAGGTGGTCTAATTCAACTCACGTAGACCTAACTACGCTACTCTGAATAAACAGGTGGTCCAATTCCACTGACGTAGACGTAACTACGCTGTTCTGAATATACAGGTGGTCTAATTCCACTGACGTTGACGTAACTACGCTGTTCTAAATATACAGGTGGTCCAATTCCCCTCACGTTGACGTAACTACGCTGTTCTAAATATACAGGTGGTCTAATTTCACTGACGTTGACGTAACTACGCTTTTCTGAATATACAGGTGGTCTAATTCCACTGACGTTGACGTAACTACGCTATTCTGAATATACAGGTGGTCCAATTCCACTGACGTTGACGTAACTACGCAATTCTGAATATATTGGTGGTCTAATTCCACTCACGTAGACCTAACTACGCTGTTCTGAATATACAGGTGGTCCAATTCCACTGACGTAGAAGTAACTACGCTATTCTGAATATACAGGAGGTCTAATTCCACTGACGTTGACGTAACTACGCTGTTCTGAATATACAGGTGGTCAAATTCCACTGACGTTGACGTAACTACGCTATTCTGAATATATTGGTGGTCTAATTCCACTCACGTAGACCTAACTACGCTGTTCTGAATATACACGTGGTCCAATTCCACTGACGTAGAAGTAACTACGCTATTCTGAATATACACGTGGTCCAATTCCACTGACGTAGAAGTAACTACGCTCTTCTGAATATACACGTGGTCCAATTCCGCTGACGTAGACCTAACTACGCTATTCTGAATATACACGTGGTCCAATTCCACTGACGTAGAAGTAACTACGCTATTCTGAATATACGCGTGGTCCAATTCCACTGACGTAGAAGTAACTACGCTATTCTGAATATACACATGGTCCAATTCCACTGACGTAGAAGTAACTACGCTATTCTAATATACACGTGGTCCAATTCCACTGACGTAGAAGTAACTACGCTATTCTGAATATACACGTGGTCCAATTCCACTGACGTAGAAGTAACTACGCTATTCTGAATATACACGTGGTCCAATTCCACTGACGTAGAAGTAACTACGCTATTCTGAATATACACGTGGTCCAATTCCACTGACGTAGAAGTAACTACGCTATTCTGAATATGCACTTGGTCCAATTACACTGACGTAGAAGTAACTACGCTATTCTGAATATGCACGTGGTCCAATTCCACTGACGTAGAAGTAACCACGCTATTCTGAATATACACGTGGTCCAATTCCACTGACGTTGACGTAACTACACTATTCTGAATATACACCAACAATTGAAGACAAGAAGAAGAATATTAAAATTCAGCCTCTTACACGTAAAGCTGACGGATTCTGCGAATATTCAGTCGTTTATAAGTAGACGTGAAGGCTTCTGTGAATATTCAGTCACTTACAAGTGACGCTGACGGCTTCTGTGAATATTCAATCGCATTTAAATAAAGTTGATGGTTTCTATGAATATTCATATTTTTATAAATAAAGTTGATGTTTTCTAAAATAAACTGAAACTCGAAAATGCCTAGCTTCGTTCCGAAAACAAAGTAATGAAAAGAAAGTAGACAGACTGCAGTCTGCCGAGGACACTCTTAAAGCACGCTCCAGAAGGAACAATTTCATAGTTTTTGAGATAGCTGGTCAAAGCATATCATCTTCTAATCTTTTATATGTTCTGTCCATGTTAGAAATATAGTCTCGATGCATCTGAACTAATGATTAATACACCGGAATTCATCAATAACGTAGAGATATGAAGGAAATATATAAAGAACAAAATCAGCGTAATAATACCTATTAGAGATGTTGGAGAATGATAGCTTATGAATACCTATTAGAGACATGTTGACGAATGATAGCTTATGAATACCTATTAGAGACATGTTGATGAATGATAGCTTATGAATACCTGTTAGAGACATGTTGACGAATGATAGCTTATGAATACTTATCAGAGACATGTAGAAGAATGATAGCTGATGAATACCTATTAGAGACATGTTGACGAATGATAGCTTATGAATACCTATTAGAGACATGTTGAGGAATGATAGCTTATGAATGCCTATTAGAGACATGTTGACGAATGATAGCTTATTAATACCTATTAGAGACATGTTGACGAATGATAGCTTATTAATACCTATTAGAGACATGTTGACGAATGATAGCTTATGAATACCTATTAGAGACATGTTGATGAATGATAGCTTATGAATACCTGTTAGAGACATGTTGATGAATGATAGCTTATGAATACCTGTTAGAGACATGTTGACGAATGATAGCTTATGAATACCTATTAGAGACATGTTGCTGAATGATAGCTTATGAATACTTATCAGAGACATGTAGAAGAATGATAGCGTAGTAATACCTTTTAGAAACATGTGGAGGAATGATAGCTTATGAATACCTATTAGAGACATGATGGAGAATGATTGCGTAGGAATAACAGTTAGGGTCATGAAGAATGATAGGGTAGTAAGTGATTAGAGTGATTGGCCTAAGAGATGAGAGTGTCCTCCTCGGATGCGGGAGGTCGGGGACTCGAACCTTTGTCGAGCCATACTGAAGACTTATAAAAATGGTACTAGCAGCTGCCTCGCTTGGTGCTCAGCATTAACAGGTTAGTGTTAGGACTGGTCGGCCTGGTGTCAGGATAATGTGACTGGGTGGGACATGATGCTACATATATATCTGCGGCATGTTGCCCCTATGTTAGAAACCACTATAAAATGCCACGTTGCAGACATCATAGCGATATAAAAGGAAATTGTTAAAGCTACGTTAAAAATACAATTCGCACACACACATGCATGCACGCACATACTCATACACACGCAAACACACGCAAATACACACCAGACATGTTGAAGAATCAAAGCGTAGTATTACTTATTAGAGACATGTTGAAGAATGCTACCAATATTCCAATAAAAGGCATCCACTCACTGTGAACAAGTAATAACAAAAAACCCCTCCAAAAGTGGTATAAATTATTAGCATCATCACATTTTCTGTATTTTACAGTTTTAGATAATGATGAATTTGATTCTTTTTCCGATCAGGTGTGTTTTAGTTATCTCCCCTAGATCACGGAATACTACAGTTGCTATTCGTGTATGGTCATGACCTAATTAAATATCTCATCATGCACAAATTCCATTATAAATATAAAACGTAATTAAATATCTCATCATGCACAAATTCCATTATAAATATAAAACGTATTTTGTTTAGTGTACAGGTTACAGAATTCTGTGAGCAATTTCAAAATGGTTTATGCTCTAGTGTAGACAGTGATTTATGTTTTCATACAAGTACGGTACAATCAGCTGTAAAACCAATGTTGTACATTAAATCTTCTTCATCCATTTATTCCGGGCAACCGGCATGGTGGCATAGTGAACTTGGACTGTTAAACGGCATGGTGGCATATTTAGATTGGAATTTTAAACGGCTTGTTGGCATTTGGACCTAGGACTTTTAAACGGCATAGTGGCATATTGAACTCGGACTTTTAAGAGCATGGTGGCATTTTGAGCTTGGAATTTTAAACTACTTGGTCGCATATTTAACTTGGACTTTTTAAACGGCATGGTGGCATTTTAAACTTGGACTTTTAAACGGCTTTATGGCATTTTGAACTTGGACTTTTAAACGGCTTGATGGCATTTTGGAATCGGAACGGCTTGATGGCATTTTGGACTTGAACTGTCACTCAAGGAAAATTTGATCCTCTAAAGCAAATTAAAAGATGATAATTAAATTATGTTTTTCTAAAAGAGTCAACATCATATTTTGAAAATACGTCTTCAATAAAAGAAAACTTGTGCAAAGACAGAGTACAGGGAAAATTGTGCAAAAAGATAGAGTACAGGGTAAATTTTACAAAGAGTACAGGGTAAATTATACAATGACAGAGTACATGGTGAATTATACAATGACAGAGTACATTGTAAAATGTACAAAGATAGAGTACAGGGTAAATTTTGCAAAAACAGGGTACATGGTAAATTGTACAATGACAGAGTACATCGTAAATTATCATTATCTCAAAATGATTCACTGATATTTCTCCAGGAGAATTATTTGCATATTTTAAGTAATAAGTTTGAAGTGAACAGAGAGCTTTGAGTAATTACAGAATAGTAATAGGCTTGAAGTGAGCACAGCGTTTTGAGTAATTACAGAATAGTAATAAGCTTGAAATGAGCACAGCGTTTTGAGTAATTACAGAACAGTAATAAGCTTGAAGTGAGCACAGCGTTTTGAGTAATTACAGAACAGTAATAAGCTTGAAATGAGCACAGCGTTTTGACTAATTACAGAATAGTAATAATCTTGAAATGAGCACAGCGTTTTGAGTAATTACAGAATAGTAATAAGCTTGAAGTGAGTACAGCGTTTTGAGTAATTACAGAATATTAATAAGCTTGAAGTGAGCACAGCGTTTTGAGTAATTACAGTATAGTAATAAGCTTGAAGTGAGCACAGCGTTTGAGTAATTACAGAATAGTAATAAGCTTGAAATGAGCACAGCGTTTTGAGTAATTACAGAACAGTAATAAGCTTGAAGTGAGCACAGCGTTTTGAGTAATTACAGAACAGTAATAAGCTTGAAGTGAGCACAGCGTTTTGAGTAATTACAGTATAGTAATAAGCTTGAAGTGAGCACAGCGTTTTGAGTAATTACAGAATAGTAATAAGCTTGAAATGAGCACAGCGTTTTGAGTAATTACAGAATAGTAATAGGATTGAAATGAGCGCAGCGTTTTGAGTAATTACAGAATAATAAATTTGAACTGCATACAGGGTTTTGAGTAATTGCAAAATAATAATAAGTTTGAAGTGAACAAAGAGTTTGGAATAATTAAAGAATAATTATCTTGAAGTGAATACAGAATTTGGTTTGATTACAGACTAATAATAAGGTTGAAATGAAAACAGTTTTGAGTAATTGCAGAATAATAAGAGTTTGAAGAAGTGATTATTGTTACAAATGAAGCAACAGTAGTAATAGGGGATACATTAGCGACAATGGGACTTTAATGTTAAAACATGGTGTTTGTACTTTGGCGACAAGATTTTTGGCGACAAATGGCACACCCTGGGATACTATAGCGACAATGGAAATTTTGTATAGGGACAATAGGAATAGAACAGGTAGGGTGACGTCACGGTACTAGACACTTGCAACAATGTAGCAAGTGGCTGACCTGAACACGCGTGGCTACCACTCTAGGTAGAGACAGACACAATAGAGACAGAGACATATACAACACATATATAGGCAAGAAAGAATAAATCTTTTCGAGGCATACGAAAGTGGCCCTGAAAAGGGCCTTTGGGTTTTATGTTAACACTATTCTGTTAACAAAGAGGACATCTCATTGATCTTCTTCTCTTTCTCAAACTTTGTCTAATCTCTGGACCGTAGATGAGGACTCGCTTCAGACAACCCTGTCTCTCCACATAGCATCTTCTTTTCCAAACAGTCGTATCGGTGATCCGGATGATGGTCCATGGTGATTTAACATACATGGATAAGTCCGTACGGAACAGCATCGGCGCTACGAGAGTAGAGGATTCAACGTTTGTCCACATCTTGTGACGAAAACAGGTGAAGGGAATGAAGTGAACTGCGTTTATTTATGGTGGAAGACCGGATCGAAACGGATTGAGATTGTTCACCAATCCCAACACGCGTTACAAAATTCAGTCACTTCGCGGAGTCTGTCTTCCAATCCAAATAGAGCTACCTGTGACGTCACATTCCCTATATAGGTGCGCTAGCGTCTGTGCGCAGTGAATCGATGCGACATTTTGTTTTGAAACATGACGGAAACTAAGAAGACAATGAATTGATGTGCACCGGCCGTGTAGACGAGAAGCGGCTACCAAAGTTAAAACAGGTCTACTTCCAGAAGAGGTCGATTTTAATTGGGATTTAGTAGATTTTCTCTCTCGCAAGAATTTGTTCCGGTACCAGCGCCTTCACCACCTTCACCTTCTTTACCACAGGTGGAGGATTTTAAACAGAGACAGAAAGAAGAATTGGAGAAATGTTTACAACAGCAGAAAGAAGCAGAACAAGCTTTTCTCCTTCAACGGCAACAGCGAGAAGAAGAAGCAAGAAGGAAACTACAGGAAGAAGAAGCAGTAGAGAAGAAACAAGGTCTAGGAGAGAAGGAGAACAGTGAACCTCAAACGGTATCGGTCTCTTAGACATTTTGGCAGAGTTAAGAAGTCTGAAACAAATGTATCAGACTTCTTTATTCGACCCAAGAGAAAAAGACATTCCCGAACCAAACAGTCCAACCCGGTTAATACATCTGAGATACCACCCCTAGTGATTTCTATCAAATCATTGACAGGAGCAAGTCCAGAAGTAGGCCTTGGCCGTGGCAATGGCATAAGGCAGTTAAAGCTGATTGCTTCTCGTTCCTGAGTTTGTTTTGTAAACAATACAAACACCCAACGGTCCTTTTCAGGGCCACCCACTTCCTTGGAAAAGAGATAGTATTCATTTTGCCTCAATCAATTAAAACTCAAAATCCCTTTTATTTTCTAACCCTATGATGTACGGGTGTGAGTGCGTGAGTGTAGGCTCTTATTCTAAAAAATCAAAACCAAGAGACACTTACGTCTCTCAGTCTGGTCTATTCTGTTACAATTTTTTACAATCCAATTCACAACACAACACAACACTTTTAAAAAAGTTCATAGACTTCTTCTGTGTCTTTTTTCTTTCACTCTCTCTGTTTTCTGATTTGTTTCACTTTCACAGTTTTTTCCTCCTCTCTTCCTGACTTTTTTCTCGTCTTCTTTTCTTTTCTGTCTTCTCTTTCTGAACGTGACGGGGTTCTTCCTTTGCCGAGGGCACCTCTTCTTCTTCCTCCTCCTCCTGCTCCTGTTGTTTCTTAGGGCAGTCTGAAGACCAATGTCCTTTCTCTTGACAATGATAACAGGTATCCTGACATTTGTCTCTTTTGACACTGGTCTTGCTTTTTTGACGGTCTGGACATTCTGTAGCCCAATGCCCTTTCTTCTGACAGATATAGCAAGTATCTTGACTTTTATCTCGAAAGGAGGGGGAGTAGTCCGTCGGCTTGTCGGAAGAAAACTTTCGTATGACACCTCCCAAAGCTCTGATCAGAAGTTCGATCTGTGTGGGCTCTTCCATCGTGCTGGTCGGCTTCAGAGTGAAATGAATACTGAGAGGGAAGGCACCAGCCCTTTATATATATACTGAGCCTGACATAGATATAAAGGGGTCCATGGCGTTTCAGATGTAGTCATTTAACTTTTTGCAGTCAAGATGAAACGATATCATTATTTCGTTAAGAAAGGAGAAGAAAGTAAGAGGCAGAAACGTGATTTATCGCCTCGCACAGTAGCTGAAGTCTTCGCTCAAATTCATGCCAGCGATTTTGAAGATGAGATGAGTGAGCTTATTTCACGGATGTCTCATATGTTACCCTCAACGTGACACTAAAAACCAGTTTTTACAACGGACCATGGAAGACTTGTACCAGGCCACTTGTCAGCGTCGACTGAAGTTAGAACAGCAAGGATACCAGGTGGTGGAAATGTGGGAACACGAGTACGATCAGCGATTGAAAACTGATCCCGCGTTTAAGAGCATCGTGGAAAGTTACAAGCTGGAGGACCTTCTGAACCCGCGGGACAGTTTGTACGGAGGACGGACGAATGCCATCTGTTTGCTGTACCAAGCCGACGAGGAGAAAGGAGAGGAAATCAAATACTTGGACATGTGTTCGCTGTATCCATACGTGTGCAAATATTGTCACTTTCCGCAGGGCACCCGCAATTGCTGACGGAACACATCGACCTGGACAACATTCGACAATACGAAGGATTGATCAAGTGTAAAGTCTTGCCTCCCAGGAACTTGTGCCATCCCGTGTTATCTCACCATTGCCAAGGACAACTGATGTTTCCCTTGTGTCGTACTTGTGCCGAAACGTGCAACCAAGACCAACCTTGTCAGCACATCCAGGAAGAACGCGCCTTGACGGGAACGTGGGTTAGCGTGGTACTGTTCAAAGCTCTGGATCTGGGATACCAACTGTTAGAAGTGTACAAACTTTACCACTTTCCCAAGACAGAACAATACCACAACGTCGACGAGACTCAGAAAGGCATTTTCGCAGACTACGTGAATACCATTTTGAAACTGAAACAATAAGCCAGCGGCTATCCTTCCTGCTGCCACACTCCCGAAGACCAAAAAAAAAAACATTCAAAGAGAAATACTGGGAGCAGGAAGGGATCACTTTAGACCACAACGAGAAAAGCGAAGGAAGGCGATCGTTTGCCAAAGTGATGTTAAATTGTTTGTGGGGCAAAATGGCACAACGACCGTGTTTACCCAAGACGGAGTATTTGACAGAACCTTTCCGCTACTTCCAGATGATTCACGACAAAACCAAATATATGAAACACGTGGACGTCATTCGTGAGGACTTGATCTTAGTCAGTTGCGAAGAAGAACTGGACCTTGTAGAAGCCGACGAATTTGGAAATGTCATCATTGCGGCTTACGTGACGGCCCATGCTCGTTTAAAACTGTACGAAGCTTTAGAACTGTTAGGAGATCGTGTGCTGTCTTTTGACACGGACAGTTGCATCTACATCGATCGTCTGGGTCAGCCTCACCCTGTCGAAGGAGACCGTTTAGGAGCCTGGACGGACGAGCATCCCATCGACAAGATTCTAAGTTTTGCAAGTGGCGGTCCCAAAAATTACGGCAACGAATACGAGCCCCACAAGGAGAAGTGCACACGGAGTGTAAAGTGAGAGGATTGACTCTCAATTATAACACCAGCCAATTGGTGAACTTTGGCGTCTTGAAAGAAGCCTTGCAGTCTGGACAGGATGGAAATTTTAAAGTGACCACCCACGAACCGCACAATATTATACGTTAACCCACACACCAAAGCGTCAGCCGACCCAACCACATCACTTTACCGTACGGACACGTTGCTATTGGTCAGCATATAAAAAGGGACAACGTCCAAGACCGATAGTTCATTGGAACTACCAATACCAAAAGAGAAAGATGAATCCTTTAAAACAGCAAATATCAAGCGTAAGAATCAAGTCCAACGAGAAACTCGAGTACGATGCTATGCCTTGCGATGACAGGGATGCCGTATGCTATGACCTTATCGATTCAGTACCACATCATGGAAATTTTGCTACGACTGTACCTTACAATGGAAAGTGATGCTGTGCGTGTCAAACCTGACGTATGCGAAAGCGATGCCATTCGTCATCGTACGTCTTTTCACTTTACTGGTTTTCATGGTGGATGTCATCATTATGAAACCATGCGGCTGCCACCCTACGGATGTCATCCAAAACTGAGCAAACTCCTGCATATTTCACCGTACCCTCATCGAAATGAACCTGTGAAAGACGAATATTCGTTCCATGTGCGATTGCCTCAATACTGCGACTTTGAAAGTCATTCCAAACTTTCCGAGGAAAATGGCCAAAATATCTGGGAGGAACTACCCCCGAAGAATTAGCTACAGCCGGATTTATCTACTTGGGCGAAGGGGATAAAGTCTAGTGCTTCAGTTGTGGTGTGTCACTTCACGAGTGGGAGAAGAAAGATTGCGCTTAACTGGAACATGCTAGATGGTCTCCAGATTGTCACTATCTACCTTTAGTGGCACCTCGTCATTGAAGTGGCATATCATGTCGTTTAAGAAACCAGTTGCTTGGCTAGGAGTCAAACGTTGAACAACACCTAGACAAGTATTTAAACCCCATTTGAAAAATAACCTTCAAACATTACCAAACGAATTGCAAGAGAAGATCTACAAGGACATTTGGCAGGGACTTGCCAGAGCAAAATCTCAATGGGTGAATGAGAAGCATTTATGTCGAGACATTCACAAGAGGAAATTGACAAAAGTCAACAAACAAGTCAGGTTTCTCTGGATCAAGTGTGCGTTCTTCCGATTATTCCGCTTTAGATCATTTACATTTGAAGATTTTATTGACATTCTTGACCGTTTTCCTGGAATGGCAGTGGCCAGAAATTACTCACTACATTCGTTACTTTTGCTCTAGGAGAAGTGTTTGATTGACATGGTCATGGTTAATTTACAAGAGAACATTCGTGGTTTGCCTGTGGAGGTGAGAGAACGCATTTACCGAGAGTTGGTCAAAATACAAGTGAAACGTAAAGAACAATCGCATCCATTACGTCACTGATGTTTAAACCACTGGTACCTAAATGTTATAAGAGAACTGATTCTGATGAAAGTGTTTCAGTGGTCAGACATTGATGAATCGCGTGAAATTCATAAATTTTTGGATGCCACTCTTTCAACTTACAAGGTGATCCTAATACACCGAATCCCAAAAGACGAGTTAGAGGATTACCAACATCTTTTACACAACGTAAACTTTGTTCAAGAGGAAACTTCTGCACGACGTGTGGTGTGTGAGTTAGTGACTAAACATTTTTGGTACGGTACTAAAATAAAACCAATTCTGTTCAAACAGTACAATTATTACCTTACAACAAAGAGGGTATAAAAACGGACTACCATGCCGCCACCTATATCAATCGCGATACAACAGATTCCGTGGAAGGAAATCAATGACACTATTCAAACCGTGAAGGATTACGATCGCCCATTACGAGAACTGTGTCCATTGAATTGGGGTCGACGTGTAGTGTGTGTCTTAGTGACTTGCTTTCTGGGATTTCGTTTAACAGCCGATTCTTTGTGGACTCTTTATGAACAGTACATATCAACCAAAACATTAAAGTGGTCCCTTTAAATGTCCACGAAAATCTCATTCTGCTCAAAGCTTTGCGCTTTCATCTCGATACTTCTCGACAACCTCTACAGGAAAGAAAGATTCGTTAACTTTTAGGTACCGAATATGTGCACGATAATGTGTGTGTAGCTTGTGACTTACACCCTCACTGGAAAGATGTACGTCACTGGAAAAAGTTGGGGTTTCGAGGCTTGGACAAAAGAAGTGGCACACTATGCAAAAGATTTGTCATCCTAAAAATTTAAACATTCAGTGAAAAAAGTAACTTTTAAACCTGTGTTAGTGACAGTACCAGATGAAGAACCACTCCCTTCAAGACAGGACAGGACCGTCATCGACATCCCCGAAAGACCATTCCGGGAAGACCCTTGTGTGACTGTACCAAGGAGTGTAGAGACTCTAAGAACATTACACACTGTCCCTACGACACCACCTCTTGATCACCACAAATGTTGTACAGAGACTTGTTTATATTCTACTATGATCATTTGATGTGTCTTTTATGCATGTACTTAACCATTTGGCTTTTATGTATTTTTGTCTTTCGTGTTGTTCACTTTTAAAGATGGCAATAAACGTGTCCTGAAAAAAGTATAAAAGCTCTTGTCTTGTCTGTCTTCGTGTCAAAAGTGACATTCCTTACACTACTACTATGGCTACCTCTCCTGTCTCTGCTCCCTCTTCCTCCACTGTCAAAGTCATCGACGAAAACGTAGATCGGGATAGTTGGAAGGCCTTGTATCTTCGCCATCCCTTTAACATGCTCATTGCCGGACCTAGCGGTTCAGGGAAAACTAAATTTGTCAAACGTTTGATCGAACATAAGCATCATTTGATCGATCGTCCACCTCAACAAATCGTGAGGTGTTACATAGAGTGGAAAAGGGCGTACAGCCTCCTGCGAGAAAGTCAAGGCGATTACATTGTTTTTGTGGGAGGCATTCCTAGCGAGGACGACGGGATCGTGTCTGACCCTAATCAAACCCATCTGGTCATCTTCGACTACATGTTAGGAGAAGACGAAGAAGAAATTAAACTGTGGTTTACGCGCAAAGGGCATCATCGTAATGCCAGTGTCATTTAGATCACTCAAAATTTGTTTCAACAAATTAAAGCCCATCGCACCATCAGTCTCTATGCTCATTACGTGGTCTTGTTTAAAAGCCCTAGAGACAAATCGCAAGTGCAAGTGTTAGCCAAACAGTTAGGAATGTCTGGGCTGACAAATGCGTACGACGATGCCACTCAAACCCCACACGCTTATTTACTCGTGGATTTAAAACCCACTACCAGCGATTATTTGCGATTTCGTACCCATCTGTTTTACCACTGGTGCCAAGACGAAGAACCTGTCGTGTACTCGTCCCCGTCATCGACTTAACAACCACAACCACAACAACAACCCCAAAAATCTATAAAAATCCCGGTCACTTGGGGTCTGTCTCACACATCGTCAACATGACGTCCCTTCAGTCTCATCTTCCCGTCAAATTGATTCGTGCCTTGTACGGCATCAGTCGCGAAAAATATCCACAAATACGTGCTCGTGTCTTAGAAGCTGTTCTCAAAGAAGTCTTACGATGGTTTACGGTGACAGCACGTCAATTACTGCAAGACATCATTCACATTCCACATGAAACCAAACTTTTTTTTGAGAGAGAAACAAAGTAGCCTTGACGCAACTGGCAGATCATCGCATCGACACTCAAACCAAAAAGCAAATCATTTTGAAACCTGAAGGTAGCGGTTCTCTAGGAGGTGTCATCATTCGTTCCCTCTTAAAATGGGATCCCAATGCTCCCAAAGTCCTACCCAAGAAGAAAGCCACTCCCCGACATACCCAGAAGAAAAAGATAAAGAGTAACTGTGTCAAGACCAGGTCACAGCCACAAAGAAAGAAAAACCCACAGAAAATAGCTTCTACCCGCAAGAGAGGTACTGCCGTTAGGACACAAACTTACATTCGCAAACCACGACCTGATGCAACAACGGTGACTGCGTCTCCAGTAGCCTCAACATCTTCCACTTCTCCGTTGCTGGTAATGCCTGCCATTCCCGAGTTGACACGTGTCTTTACTAATTCGATGAAACATTGGAAACCTGCGTCTCCAAAACTTCTCTTCCAGTGGTGACACCCTCTTCCTCTTTAGCGGCAGTTGCCGCTGCTCACAGAGTACCTGCCCCCAAAATCAAAGTCCAAGAGAAATCAGGCATGTTAAAAGTTTACTGGATTTGTCCAAGCAGGAACTGTCCCGATTGAGTCCGTTGCGAACCCCTCCACGACGTGTGATGCCTGCCATGAAAATGATACGACGAGCCGACAATCAGTGGCGACGCATTCCAGTATAAAAAAGACCCGAGGCAAACGATAGGGATCAGTGTTTTTGTGCTCCTGAACGCCCAAAGATGTCTCCTTAAAGACGTGCAGACAGTCACCACCGTCGTTCTTCTGTCCAAAAAGGAAAAGGAAAAAGAAAAGGACAGTCACGTCATCCACAAAAATACTAAGCCAAACATCGACGTCTGTCCCTGTAAAGACACACTCGTCCAAAAAAAGGAGAAGTCACCAAAGAGGAGGATTCTTTGGCGACTTTGGAAAACAAATTGTCACCTTTATGACGAAGCGATAGTCAAAAAAAAAAAAAGAATTAAAGGCTGTGTGACAAGTCATCGACGTTGGTGTGTCTTTTGATGTGTACCCTGGAACCAACGAACAAACCAAGAAAGATTCACCTCCCAAAAGACATCCTTCTTCTACCCCCAAAGGAAAGTAAAGGAAAGGACTGCCTCCTCGTTTAGTCAAACATTGGGACATGTTGTCCGTCCTGTCCAAAGCTCCTCCACCAATGCGAGAAAAACTCATTCAAACTGTCTCCAAAGATGTCATCGATGCCGTGAGCGAATGTTGTCTGAATGTCTTGAAAGGCACGATACCTTTGTCTAAACATTAGAAAGAATGCTTAGCCAAACATCGACACGTTCTTCGCCAAATGGTCCAAAAAAAACAATACCCATTCGTCAAAGAAAAAGATGTTGGTGCAAGGCGGAGGAATTGCCATTTTACCCCTGTTAGGACCCTTGCTGGAAAGAATCCTAGGATGAAGATAAAAGGTCAAGAAGATAAAAGGGACCTCTGAAATCAAAAGATCTCAGACGTGACCCTTGAAATCCAATGGAAGGACGAAAACTGGCTTTAGTGCCTTACAAACGATGGATGGAATACCATCGTTGCCAAGAACAACGAACCCCGCAATTACTTCCCAATCCTCATTTGACCGAAATGTCCCAGTTACAACACGAACTGCAATCATTGATGGATCGCGGCGATTTGTCAGAAACGGAAAAATCGCAATGGTACGGTCAATTGTTACAACGACAGCAACTCTTTCACCAGAAAGCTTTAGACGAAACAGCTCTACCCACTCTGAAAGATTTTAAGACCCTGATGAAAAGTTCACCACTACCCCCAGCGGTCAAGACAGATGCAGCCCCACGGATGCCTGAGGAAGAAGAGGCACGAGAAGTCTTTCAAACACCATCAGCAGCTCCCATCCCTAGTAAGATTACAGCGTCCTTGTTGACCCCTTCCCCTGCACCCCAACGAGAAGAACGTAAAGCTTGGGTTAAAAAGATGATGTCCAATCCACCTTCGACAGAAGTCAAAAAGAAAGAAGGGAAACCAGAAGTAAAAAAAGAAAAGAAGGCCAAAACCATTCCATTACCACCAACACCACCGCCACTACCACCAAAATTACCTTCGACTTCTACTCCTGTGGGATATCAGACACGTAAAGCCGTTTCTAAACCACACCCTCGTCCAATTCAGAGTACCATCAGCGAAGAGTGGATCACTTATTAAAAAAATGGAGAAGTTGTTAGCCAGCATTTACTACGATCCATCCCATCCTGCAGGTTACGGAGGAGTTCAGAAATTGTATTGTGCTGCCAAAACTTGACTGAAAAGTGTTCGTTTACCTCAAGTGCAACGATGGTTACAAGAAGAAGCCAGTACACCTTACACAAACCCGTTCGACGAAAATTTCCAGAAGTCTCACCCGAGTGGAGAGCATTGATCATCAATGGCATGCCGATTTAGCCGATGTCTCTCTTTTGGCCACCTACAATCGTGGTTACAAATATTTGTTTTGTGTCATCGAAGTCTTTTCCAAATTTGCTTGGGTCGTGCCATTGACTTCCAAATCGAGCAGTGAGTTAGTGCGAGTCCTCAAACTGGTGTTGAAACAAAGTGGACGTCACCCTCTTCGATGCCAATCTGACAACGGCATCGAATTTCTGAACCAAGATTTCCAAAAAGAATTGAAGAAACTTGAAATTCATTTTGTTCACCACCGAGAATCCAGACACCAAAGCCAGCATCGTGGAACGTTTTCAATGTACCTTGAAAGAATGCATGTAGAAATATTTTAAGCATCAACACACTCTCAAGTACATCGATGTCTTGCCACACCTAGTCCAAGCGTACAACCAATCTTACCATCGGAGCATCGGACGTGCCCCCCAAGAAGTGACTCCCGACAACAAAGTCACCGTCTTCGAGTTTGGTACGTCCCCGACAGTGACTGTCCCCAAGAAAGGTTGAGTGTAGGCAGTAGGAGATTGGGTGCGCATTGGCAAAACCAAACGCACTTTCGACAAAGGTTACTTACCCAACTGGACCACGGAATTGTTTCGTGTCACCGAACGTGTGCGTGGCCGCCATCCTCCCGTCTATAAATTGGAAGAAATGAACGGGGAAGTGTTAAAAGGAACATTTTACTTGCCCGAGTTACAACGTGTGACCAAAACGAAGACGACGTGTACGAAATAGAAAGCATTGTCGATCGAAGAACCCGAAAAGCGGGAAAACGAGGTGTCAAAGAAGTAAAAGTACGTTGGAAAAGATATTCTCCCAGTTTTGACTCTTGGATCGACTCTTCGCAACTCATCGACTATAAAAAGAAGTGACCATCATGCCCTTCAACACAGCCTCAGCTACTGCAGTGACCACTCCTTCCCCCATTTCTTCTCTGCAAGATCTACAAAAGCAACCCTTGTGGGTGTGGTGTGGAGAACGTGTGCCTAAAACGTAAATCGTCTTTTTCTGTCAAATCTTTGTGGTGTATTGTGTCATCGGTGCTGCCATTGCCAATTTGAGTTTGCAACAAGGAGACAAACAATTGTGGACCATTTTACTCGGCAGTTGCATCGGTTACCTTCTCCAATCCATCAATGAAATATTCATCTAACGGAAACAACAACGGAAGTCTTGCGCCCAACGTCAGTCCCCCTTCCAACAGTCACCCTAACAATCCTCTTTTAGACACTCCTCTGACTTCCAGAGACCCCTCGGACACTAGAACTCTGGAATTATGAACAACCAATTTTACTTAACGTTACCCAGTGACAGTTCCATGGAGGCGTTTCCCAATAACACCTTATGCTGTTACACGGCCAAATTACCTCAGGCCATCCAACTGGATTACGAAGCCCATTGGGAAGTGGCTTTAGTAGAAATGATTCACCCTACACAAATCAAAAACATCGTCGAAAATAAAAACACTTTTACGGTAGAAGTTCATGACGAGCAAGTGCAACAACACTTGGATGAACGCGCCAGTGTAGGTGACTCTATGAATCACAAGACACCACAACTAAACGGACCACTTATCGGTTGAAAATTCTCTCAGGCTATTATATTAGTGGTCAACATTTGGTGAATGCCATTGCTGACAGGTTCAATAACGTGTTTGGCAATGTCTTGGAGAAAACTAGAAAAAGTGCCACGATCGAATACCACAAAATAGCTCGTCGTCTAATGATAAACTCTTCAGAGGACGAAGTATTGGCCATTACATTTTGTCCTGAATTGTATCACATTTTGGGTGGAGACCTCAAGTTGATCAAGATTAGAAACGAAATACTAGCCGTGACCAGTAACTCGGATTTTGGGAAATATTTTAAATTCCCTGTAGAAATGAACCAAGGACTGAATTTGATTTTTGTGTACTCCGATGTGGCGGAGTACAACGTAGTGGGACACACCTCCGCACCGTTACTGCCTGTCACTCCTTTCAAAGTGGATTCTGCCATGAGCGCTGAGGAGGAAGGTGGAAACACCTATCACGTTCACCGCGAATTTGTACATCCTCACTATTTGCCCGTCAGTAAGTCGTATTTCCACACTGTCAACATTACTATAAAAGGAGATCTGGGACAAAATATTTCATTCACCAAAGGGAAAGTCACGGTGAAACTCCATTTTCGAAAACGATTACTCTAACTTTTTGTCAGTCATGTATCCTGTGTACCAAGGAGTCGCTCGACAGCGAGGACATGGTTTAGGAGATATGCTAAAATCAGCCTTTCCTTCGGTGGCTCCCGTTTTGAAACCGATGGTGACACGGGGATTGCACGCCTTGAAAGATGCCGCGTTGACGCAAGGTAAAGAATTTCTCCAAAATATCATCATTGACAAACAAAATCCTAAAGAAGATTTCTTGAGAGCAGGCAAAAATGTCTTGCTTCAAATGGGCAAAGACATTTTGGGTCGGCGAGAAACTCCTATAAATGCCCTGGGCGATGCCGAGTCAGGCATTCCTGCTTCCTTGACGCCACAGCAAGGAGAAGGCAGAAAAAGACGACAAAAACACCCCTTCAGAGGATTTCACCCCCTTAGAGCTAGAAAGACCAAGAAAAGAAAAACCGTCCGAGACTTAGACGTTTTCGATTATTAAAAAAAAAGAAAATGATGCACCGAGAGTCTTGCGCTTGTTCCAAGTCGGAACTGGATCTGTTTGCCATGCCACCCACCATGATGACAATGCAAGAATCCCAATGGGTCGAATTTCATCCCGTCTCTTCTTTGACGGATTCAGCTCCCATCGAGTTTGAAATCAAAGGACAACCCGAAGATTACATCGATCTGAATAGCAGTTACTTGTACCTGAAACTGAACGTGATCAAAACCGACATTTCCAATCCGCGAGGCGATGCCAGAGTAGCTCCCGTCAACAATTTCATGCATTCCTTGTTCAGCGAAGTGGATGTGTACTTAAATAACAAACTGGTCAGCAGTAGCATGGATACCTACCCTTACCGAGCGTACCTAGAAAATCTCTTGACGTACGGAAAAGAGACCAAGAACACTCATCTGGATGCTTGCGTGGTATGGAAACCTGACACCGCACATGAGGACACTTTTAACGACACAGACCTGACAGTCGATGATAATCCTCACAATGTGGGCTTTAACGACCGTCGAAAGAAAATCCTGCAAGGACGTAGTTTAGAACTGATGGATCGTTTGCATTTGGACATGTGGCTGCAAGACAAGTATTTGCTCAACGGAGTGGATATTCGCCTGAGACTAAATCAGCAGCAGGGAGGGTGAACAGACCATTTTGGTTTCGCACATACTTTTGTCCCAACTATGAGAAAAAAACTGCTATTCTTTATACTTGTTCTCGTTAACTAACGCAAACAAGGAGAACAACTTCGAGGTAGGACCCTCCCTGCTGCTACAAATGTCTCTTGTGAATTTGCAATTTAACAAATGAACATATTATAATGAACAAATTAACCAAAGATTTTATCCAGACCTATACGATATCTGGATCTTGGGTCATGTAGATTTATTGTTATAAAACCGAACGGAACAGCTTGTGCTTTTGAAAAGAAGTTTTTAAATTTAATCATATCCATATCCCCTGAACACCAAGTATAATAAATATTCTGTAAAGTATAATTATCTACTCCATTAAACACAACCAAAATATTACAGTTATCTCTGATTACCTTAGGTATTTGCGTATATCGTTGTGTAACATAAATCACGTCAGTATTTTTATGCCTACCTCGAGAAAATATTCTAGCTGGATTTGATTGTCTGTCCAGCATCACATCATCATATACTACGAGATTATTAATGAATCCATCTAAGTCATCTACGGATGGGGCTTCATCAATATCGGTGATAAAATCAACAATATCGTTGCCATCTTCATTCAATAATTTTGCATTTTGATTAAAATCTTTAAGTACTTCATAACATCTTTGATCATCTACAGATAGAGCCACTAAATATAATTTGTCCCACTTCATCCACCTCATTATCAGATTATGTAATAATTGTGTTTTACCAGATCCAGATGGACCTATTATAATCATTCTGATAGAATTTGGAAGTGCTGGATGGTGCTTTACTGGTTCTTGTTTTCGTGTCGCTGAGAAGTCAATTATATCCATATAATAAATAATGTGAGTTTATATTGTGTTCGATGCAGAGTACCCACATCCACCACTGGATTGACAACGATAACAACAAAAAATAAAAGACGTGCAATTACAGGTAAATGTGTAAAATGTGGCACACAAAAATATAAATTTATCTCCGGACACAAAGTGTCAGGTGGAGATATCGCCGCTTCATTAGGGAAATTGCCAGGAGTTCCATGGGCTAAATACCCCGGTGAGAAACATCTTCCTGGATATAATTATTGTGGTCCTGGAACTCGACTTGATATCCGACTTGATGATCAAGATCAACCAAGACCAGGAGAGCATCCAGTAAATAAGATTGATCAAGCATGTCATGTTCATGATGTTGCGTATAAAAGTAAAGATTTGCAGCAACGGCATCTCGCAGATGTGAAATTGATTCATGCGTTAAATTCTATACCTAATAAATCTCTCAGAGAAAAACTCGCTAGTTTTCTAGTAAAAACTGCCATGAAAGGTAAAATAATGCTAGGGGCTGGTAATTAATTATATAGCTATTATAATGGAATCCATTTTTTATTCCCCGAGAGATATTGGAGAGGCAAAGCAGCGATTACTAAACTTGCTGAAGCAGCAAAAGTCTCACGCGTTGTTGCTGCAGCGTGGTTAGCACGACAGGCAATATGGCAAATCTATCTACGTCCACCTAAAAAAATTCAGTACGCACATTTTGATGTCAGCACTCCCAATGAAGTTCATCAAGCAGATATTTTGTTTTTACCACACGATACTGTTAAAACACGTGGACGAAAATCACGCACGTACAAATATGCATTAACTGTTGTTGACGTTGCAAGTAGATATAAAGAAGCGGAACCATTATCAACAAAGACAGCATCTGAAGTTGCATCTGCGTTTGAACGAATTTATCAACGTGGTGGTCTACGATGGCCACAGCTATTACAGGTTGATCCTGGCAAAGAATTTCTTGGTGCAGTATCATCATTGATGAAGCGACATAACGTTAAAATCAGACGAGGACATACTGAAATTCATCGTGATCAGGCAATCGTTGAACGATTTAATCGAACACTTGCTGAGCGGTTATTTGGATATCAATACGCAAAGGAAATATCTACTAACTTTAAGTCCGGTGAGCGATCTCGTGAATGGGTTGCAAGGTTACCAAGTGTGATAGCTGCATTAAATAATGAAATTACTCGTGCAACTTCCATGAAACCTTCTAATGCAATTACAAAAAAAATATATACCCCGTAGCGATAACGGACAACGCCGTGAACAACCAGTATTAGGTAATGTAACTGTAAGATATTTATATGAACCTGGTGAACTTGAAGGTGGTAAAAAAAGAGCAACTGATCCTGTCTGGAGAGTGACTACACATACAATTTCTAGCGTGGTTAGATCCACTGGTAGACCTCCAATCTACAGACTAGATTCTACAGCCCCTCAACGTGGATTTGTGCGTGAACAATTGCAAGTAATTCCTGCGGATACACAATTACCACCACAGACAATTACATAACCAGAACCTCTACGTCGATTGCATTCAAGACAGGTCAGCATCACATTATCACGTATATGACCAAGATCACTATTAATTCTGTCTACGGTAAATTGTCTTGGATTATTATTCGAATATTGCCACAACATATTACAGTTACAGCTTGCACAATGATTATTCTGTCGTTGTTTTAGTGTTATAATAAATTCAGTATCGATATCAAAATCACGTTTATTTTTTTTTGTGACATTGTTTATAACCAGATAGTTTTTTTCTTATTATGTCATTATTAACAGTTTGATCATTATTTTCTGTAAAATTTATAATAACCCTATGTAATTGAGATATTCTTCTGACACGAGATACTGCGAGATAGACTAAATTCGACCATTCGATCCGATCATCTACAATCCAGATATTTGTATCAGAGATAGTTAATCCTTGTGAAGAATGGATCGTTATAGCATATCCTAACGTCCATGGAGATTTATCAATGCTCAATGCACTCTCAACAACATCAACAGCAACCAAAACAATATCATTCAGTACAAGATTTTGTATCCTTGGTGGAACCAAGGCACCAGGAATTTCAATTTCAATATTCTGTCGTCGAGTATCTGCTGGGCGATAACACAAAGGTACAGGTAGATCTGAAAACTTTTCTTTATGTAACGTAAATAATTTCTCCTGTGGTTCATCACGAACTATCTTTCTACTTGCAACTTTCAAATCAGCAGGTCTCCATAAACTCAGAAAATCGTTCATATTAGTCTCTGGAATTACTTTATGCATTATCTCACATTGTATTTTATCTGGCTGTAGTCTGATTAATCTTTTAAGTTCTTTCAGCGGTTCATCAATAGCTCTATAGTCATCATTTATTTCTTCATAATAATCTACATTATTCTTCAGCTATTCATGTGGAGACTGTCCAATAAAGGGTGGTGGTTGACCATGATCACCACACATTATTACAGCAGTATTCTTTGTCAATAGCCAATCAAGAAATGTTTTTAATATTTCTAACGACACCGTGTCTACCTCGTCCCATATAATATATATAGGTATATATTTCTCACCCATTCGTTCAGGTGTCCATGTGTCTCCACACCATCTAAAGAAACTATGATATGTACATGATTTTACTCCTCGTTCTTTTATTTCCCTGGCTAATTTATGTGTCGGTGTCAAAACAATTATATCTGAATTATTATTCATGAATAATTTAATCACACGCGTTGTTTTACCTGAACCACCGCATCCGTTAAGATAAACAGCTTTATGTCTAGCCACAGGATCATATACAGATGGTGCTGATGACTTTGATACTTGATTATTATTTTTGTAACATATTTCCTTAATTTCAACGTCGGCAGATTCAGAATAACTAAGTATATTTTCTTGTTTTATTCTCCATGATCCCCATTCACCATTACCAAGTAGCGGTTTTAATAAATCCGTATATTTTTTATTTATATAAAACGAATCCGTGGCGACTCTGACAACATCACGAGAAAATCTATTTATCATAGACAGTAGATTTATAGAAACATATGCCAACATAGATGACCTTAAATGAGTAAATTGCAGTGAGGCACCATCAAGATAACTCACAATTGTACCTAGTTTGGTTCCGTCTGACAAATAAGCATTACTCCGATTTATAAATTTATTTTTTTCTGTTGTATCAGCTATTATAAAATCGAGTTCAGCATCGTCCATAATCAATCTTGTACAGTGTCTTTTATGATCATATGCTCCTCCTTGAGTAAATTTACCAATTATCTTTCTACCAAGATCTTTTGCAAGTTTTTCATCATGCTCGTCCTTGCATTTACGTATATTATTCGTAATTTTAATAATATCATCTTCATTAAGATTAGGGAATTCTTTCCTGGCATCATCAATATTAAATCTATTTGGTTCTGGTAACCAAACTTGCTTCTGTGGACTATATGATATAATTGCCTCACTCACCTGTAAAGATATTAAAATTCCAACATCAAGTATATATCGCAATAGTACTATTGGAACCCAACATTTTTCTGAAAAATGTCTTCCAAACCAAACGTAAGTAATCGATGGAGATTTTCTACAAACTCAAATGATTCTACATGAGCAAATCCGGTTAAGTCAAAATCTGGTAAATGTCCGTTTATCGCAACCCTGGTCATCTCGTGTGATGGATGTCCGAATCTCTTAAAGTATTCAGAATATTCTCCGTATCCAAGAAAACTTCCAGGATAACACGCTACCATATCGACGGATATAACGTCATTACACTTATATTTAGTATTCCATAATCCTCCGTGTCCATATTCTACACAACTTTTATGAATATCTTCAAGAAATTCCGATCGTGTTGGTTTCCATAAATTTTTCTCCTGAGCGAAATGAGCCGCTACAGATGGAACAGTAAAACAATTATTTAATAATTGTCTAACTTTGACATCGTCTGAAGTATATTTCAGCGCAAGATTTTCCATTTCTACATTAAGAGATTCTGTACGGTAAATATCACCATTAGGCCGTACAAACTGATCGTAATGATCATATTCTGAACTTTGAAATAACCAAACGACACAGGGTCACTTTTACTGATATTTTTGATAAAATCAAATATATGACCATCATAAAATTTAACCGCTCTATCTCGTGGAAATATTGTTACTGCTGAGGTCCATGCGTGCGAATTATGATCAATAATATCTTTTGGAGCTCCATTTTTTGTGTATTTTGGTTTATATAAAATCTCTCCGGTTAACGTCTTTACTGTTATTGGAAATCTTAATTTCTTTTCTAGTTCAGCGACATCTTTGATAGACGCTCCGGTATCTTTAACCGCCTCTGCCCGTGTATTTATTTTTTTACGTCGTAAATCTGTTAAACCATTACCACGTATAGCGTTTGTAAAATGTTCTGTAACTCGTTCAGCTACACAGTTTATTCTTGACTCTGACAGTTTCATAGGCTTGAGATCCCCGACGTCAGGTTTATTATTAAGCGGATATATTGCATATACAACTGCAGTAACTGGGTAGCTCCGTTCATAATATATCTTATCAACACCGGTTAGTATTCCGGGTTTAGATTTATTATTTAAGAGAACAATATTATTTCCTGACTGCACACGGACTGGATCTCGCTTATCACGAATAATCCAAATATCTTCTTCTGTATTTACAATAAATTTTATTAAAATAAAATATTTTTGATCATCAAGATGATTAATAATTACTTTTCCTCGTTCGTCATTCATCATATTAGTAACATTTCCGACTCTGAATGTTGACCATACATGAGCAGCACCACTATTACGAAATTAATTTTTTGCTTCACGAATACGTTCGGTTATATCCTCATCCGTTAATGCCAGTTATTGCATCAAAGTACTAAATTTATATTCTGATAGTCTGTCAAGATCAAATCTGGATATCTGAGGTTCAATTGCCGATAATTCGTTCATATAATTAAAACAAATATTTAAATTAAAATTTTAGTATATATATATATATATAATGCTTGAAACAAAAAACAAATGTGCTTGGCTCAGAATTGGATATACTTCTACTTGTAATAAATCGTGTGTGAATAAATATTGCGGATATCATGCACAGAGTATCAAAAATGGAAGTACAGGACCAATACCGTGTATTCAGTGTGGTGTTGGAGTCAGAGGAAAAACTCAATTGTGTCTAAAATGTGGCGGAAAAAAATATAGAGAATTAAAACGATATTATGACAAAAAAAATAATACTTTGACGTCAGGTAAATCTCCTATACAAACCGTAGAAGATTATCTGGTTAGATTTCAGAATAATGATTTAAACAAATAATATTATATATAAATGGAGCAAAACGAATTTGTGAAACATCCAGTATATACAAATTATGAAGCGTCTCGAGATGGTGTGATCAGACACTGTAAATCAAAAAAACCAGTCGGTACTGTTGATAAACTCGGTTATTTTAGATTTACTGTTGCTAGAGGAAAAAGATACTTATCAAGTAGATTCATCTACGAATGTCATTTTGGATTGATCAAAGATGGACTTGTAGTTGATCACATTGATGGAGATCCCAAAAATAATCGGTTATCTAACCTGCAGGCTATTACACAGAGTCAGAATAATACACGTGGAAATACTGGAAAATATCCCAAGACTGGAAAATATCCCAAGATCTCGAGGTCGGTTATATCCATAAATATACAGACAGGCCAAGAAATAACTTTCCCATCAATGAATGCGGCTGCAAAACATTTTAGTATACATTCACGATCAGTAAAACGTGTTGCAGATAATATTATTAGATCTGCATATTCATTCAAATACGATCAGTCGATAATATTTGAATATATCTAACTCTGTACCCTTAATAAATAAATTGTATATAGTTTGACTCTATATTTTACCTTCACCGTCGCTACTCTCAGTGTCACTCTCACTTTTGACAGAATCAAATAACATAATTTTTCTTAATTGCATTACACGATTATCTACAATCTTCTTTTTCTCGTATTCACGAGACAGTTCGGATCTAATATTTTCGATCGAACGTGCAAGAGGCGCAAATAGCTTTACCTGTTTGTCATTTACCATAGCTAATGATTCAAGCATAGACTGATAGATTAATTTTACGAATTTATAATTTGATGGTAATGTGTATTTATTGTCAATTTTTCTTTGTTTTAATATTTCATAATCGCATAATATTTTTTCACGATCGAGATTATCAGATAGATTTATTCTGTTATGTTTTAATTTTTTAATAGCAGAAATAATATCATTAATGTTTTCTTGGTTCATTATATAATAATTATTTCTTTAAAATAAAAAATAATTGACAGTTAAGTTTTGACCTTGATATTTGACCTAAAAATATCAAAAATAATCAGTAGCATCCTAAGCGGTTACCCGTCACTTGGCCCCCGATAGCCTTTGTGTCTTTCATGGAGTCCTTTTTTTGTATGATGATGTCTTTCTTATGACCGTTATTGGCACTCCATGTTCTGTTTCTATTTGGCTAGCATTCTTTCTGAATGTTTCCTTGTGGGGGTCTTTCAAATGAGATAGAGAGCTCAGGCATGCTACTGATTATTTTAGGGAGCTCTGTATTGCGAATTCAATAACCCCCCCACCAAATCAAACCCCGGGGTAAGTGCAAAACGCACTCACCACGTTGTTTAACGTGATGAGGGGGTTGAATTCGTTGGGGGCTGAGCTCCCCAATTTTATATATAAAATGGCATCGTTCCGAATACTGTCGACACTCGTCAGCCACAGGAATCGAACCACGGTCGTCAGTATCATAGTTGCAACAACTATACCACTGAGCCATTTTCCGATTCATACATATAGACGTTTTAAAATTATTATGTAGTTAACCCAACACTGAATAAGCAGACAAATTACGTACGACCAATATACTGAATAAAATCACAATTATTGTACAACTGTAGCGTATATTTACTTAATTTACAAACATTATTTATATATACTGTATAAAATAATCGCACATTACATTTTCTGTAAGAGTTATCGTTCGTTAAGGTCAAATACATGTTATAGCTAAAAATAACTTTACGCCACTCGCATAAACCGACGTGAATTTAAGGTTATCAGAGTTAAAAGATGCATCAATATTCCTCTCTGTTACAAATTGATGCTTTACTAACAGCTAATCACCTACAGAAAAAGAAATAAGTCACTAAATAATTAACGAAAAACAAGAAGTATTTGTTGTCTGTAAATCGAACGTAGTAGTAAGGGAAATAATCGTTTAATTTACTCCGCAGAGAGAGATAGCCGAGTTATCTCGCTTTATTATATATACAATTGCTTTAATCATAGAAATTGATTATTATTCATGTATTTACTCATCAGCCCCTGATTATTTAATCAGACGTTCTACGAGCGTATATACAAATTAATATTAAGAGACTCTTGTCTTAGATCCAAAATGTTTCCTGCCTGGTCGGTGAGTTTGAAATTTATTCTTGTCAGAAATGGATTATGAACTCGTAAATAAATTGGGTTAATTGGTTCAGACACAATTAACCAACCGGGCGGGTCTTTAGGGCTAAATGAATATAGTATATACCCTTGTTGGACCTGGTTAGATTTTGAAAGATCTACTTGATAACTGTCATCAATTACGTCACATACTAGATTGACCGCGATCGTTGATGTTATATTAACAATACCAGGTGAGATAATGGCGACCTCCACCATGTGGATCATTATTATGTCTTAGAATAGTTGGTGTAGGTATTAATTTTTTCCATGAATCACATATTCTTTTAAAGTGTTCATCAATAAGATCATTAACTGACTTCTTTAGCTCTTCAGAGTTAAATCCAGGAATTATAAATGTTGATAGTTGTTCTCGCGTAATTCCGAAATGTTTTAGAAATACTGTTGTGAACAGAAGATTTAGTCTAACACCCTGAGATGGACCGTCTTCATTAACTATATACAACCCTCTATAGCGTTTATCTGCTGCTATATTCACTAATCTTTTTTCTCTGTTAACAATAATATCATTCATGAACTCTAGGTCTGAAGCAACTTGATTCAAATGTTGTATTGTTTCAATTATTTGATTTTTTAAGTCATCGTTGTAGGAAGTGCTAATGCTGGAAAATAAATTTCTTAGATCATTAAGTATACGTCCGTGTTCAGACTTAATTGTACTAGCATATGAATTTATTTCATCAACATCAAGTACTATTATTTTACCTTTTTTACCATCAACTATTTTTGTAAAATGGGTTTCTGTTTTATCTATATAATGTATAACTCCATCACCAAAATATCGTCGCCATGGGTAAGCATTTTTTTCTGTTCGATATTCTGGAGGTTTTATAAATTTTTTAACATCTATGACGAAATCAGATCTCTGTGGTTCTGGTGGTCCTTGATAAACCGGTGGGTCTTCAGGCCAACCTAATACTGATCTAATCGAACTCTGATAAATATCTACGGAGTAATCAGGGGAATTTATTTCAATAACCGCAGATAGTGTTGGTTCGTAGACAGTAATTGCTATTTTTGATTCTTTTCCTGTAATAGATTTAATTCTGCGTTGGAGTTCATCATTAATCTGCTCTATTTGATAACTGCCCGTTGGAATAGCAACTACTTGCCAATCAGGAGTTCCATCAGGCTTATTCTTATTAGCAAACACTAATGAATTATTTGGCTGTAGTCCACCAAATGGTTTTGATCTAATATTGGGCCAGCTATAATAAACTCGCAATTGTGCTAATGCTATTTCTTTTGCAGGAATTGATGTTGGAAAATTGACACTAAACTCAGGATTGGTCGAACTTAACGATATCATAGTAGTTTTTGACGGAGTTGTATTAGTGACGATCTGCTGAAGTAACTCCCTGTCTGTCATTATTATTATTGTTGTTATTTAATTCATTAAAATCATTAGCGATCACCTTAAAAACGTCATCATAGGTTTTCATTATCATAGCAAATTCAGTATCGGATATTTCACCATCACTGACACACGAAGAAACGTACAAAGATAATTTAGAAAATGCATCTGCCACTGTATGTAATTTAATCATATAATCGTGCAATTTAGCATTTGTACAAGTATCTATCTTTTTGGCTATAATACCGAGAACTCCAGCAATAGTCGTTGATGCTGAAACAATAATGGTTATAACAGTAGGTGCTGTCATCGTCAACATTGATAATAATAATCCTGTTCCAGCAATAACAGCAGAAACCGAGTAAACAACTACATCGATGACAACTATACGCCTTTTGTATTTTTTTATTTTCGTGTTATAATAGTCGATAAAATTATTTAGTTTAGTCAGACGCTCACATACCTGATTGCATCTGTAACGTTGAACGTCGATGCGAGACTGAGTTTGATCCATTATACTAACAACGTCATTTAATTAAGTTTCAGATACGAATTCTAGGCACCACCAGTAACGTCTCGGAGGCATTTCTGTTGATATCAGCGTAAAGATTTCTTTGATGTTCTTGGTTAGCATCACCAATAGAGGATTACGATATTCATTCGGTGATAATGAAGTTGCCGCATTAATTTCCGAACCGTATATAGATAACCTGTATAACCCAGTTACTTCTGCGGTATGTTCAAGTGTGTTATTTTGTGGTGTCCATGTTGATGATCCTGATGCTACTGTATATACGATATTTTTAATTTGTCCGTGTGGAATTTTAATCAGATTAGTTTTTTGAACAATACTAGGTATTCCACTGACAATATCATTGAGTTTTGTGTTAATGTCGGAGAGTTTTATGTCAACGGTTGGTGGATCACCAAAAAATTCTTTAATGGTTTTGTTTACATTTCTACGAAAATTTAAAAAAGTTTGTACGTGATTAATATAATCAGTTCTAAATGCAGCAATTCCATCATTAATTGTCGTTAACGAAGTCGTTATTGGAATTTCCTTATCATCGACGTATTTTTTCGTTGCAGCATCAAAATCATATTCCGGTGTTCTAAGATTATTAATACCATTATTATTCATGTTGAGAAATGCACGCATTATATCGCCGTTGACCAATACGTACTTAGATTCTTGATCGTCGACGTATTTCTTTGTTGCAGCGTCCGCAACTTCGGTTGGATTTCCAAGACCTGTAATTTTATTTTGATTCATAATAATTGAACCTGTAAATGAATCACCAGCTTTCTTAATATAATCGCTGACTGACGTACCGGGATCTTGTATTTTACCCTGATCAGTAAAAGTAACTATATTATTAACAACCGCATTAGGAACTCGTATAATAACATCTGGCAGTTGTATATTACTAGTTTTTAATCGTCCTTCCTTATCCTGAAAAACGACTACTTCATTTTGATCCACACTGGTTATGTTTAATAAATCATCAATTTCATTTCTGAGCTGATCGAGAGTTGCGTATTTAGATAAATCAACTTGCTGATGACCTTTACCACGAGAAGTTTTTTTCATAAATATCCACCATTATATTACTAATGTCTGTTTAAATGTGACGTCGTAGTATATTCATGTACAACTTTGTGGGGTGGTTTTGTTGATTTTGATATAGCATCAAGTACGTTAAGTACTTCTCGACCACATATTGGTGGATCGGTTAATGTTTGTGTAGGTAACGTTGAATACCATATTGGAGTACTTTGATAGCCGCTAATATACTTTAAGAATTCTTTTGGTGGAGCTAGTCCATATGAATCAAAATAAATAATTCCACGTGGATCAATTGCATATCCGACCCAATGTGTGCCTGGACCAGAGTTTTCATCGAGATTAATAATACCGGTTTCAATATTGTTTGGTTGTTTGGTAATTGATCACGCATAAAAACTCCTCTAAAATTTTTTATTTTTAATTTTTTAGCAGCATCTAGTAAATCAAAATTGGACATAGGAGATATTAGTAAACTGTCCCTGGTAATCTTAGGCCTTTTCCGTACCATGAATGTGGAGTCCCTGGTAATCTTAGACCCCTTCCCTTTTTTTTGATTCCCTTTCCTGTTGCTTTCTTTAATGCCATTCCAGCAGCGGTTCCAACGGCACCTAATGCAGCTGCTTTTGCAACAGCTGGGGCTGCAGCGGCTATTAATGCTGGTATTGCTGCAAGAAGTGGAAATATACCACCCGTCTTAATTATATCTTTAATGGCACCCGCAGAAAGATTAAGTTTTATACCTTTATTTGATTTTTTGGCTTCATTGAAGTTTTTAAACTGACGTTCTGTAAGAGATAATTTATTTGAACCGCTCATCTGATCTTTCTTTAGTGATATTTTTAATCCACAGTTATTTTTTTATGCTGATTGTATCCTTTTAATCTGACCAGGAGTCAGACTAACATTAACGTGATGATATGACATTATAATATTCATAAACGATCTAATTACATGTTTTCTACTGGAGCATCAACGACTCTCATTCGTCCACCAGCACCTTCAAGTAACATCGATTTATCGCTGAGTATGACAGCAATTGCCCTGTAATTAGGAATATCTATAATATTTCTGTTAACACGAGCTCGAAAATGTATATCAACTACTGACTGTCTGGCTAAATCTAAATGTTCGAGCGAAAAGTAATAAATCGGATATAAGGTTGTAAAATCCAATTGTGATATTTGTAAACGAGTATCAATATTTTTGATCACGTCCCATGAACGTCATTAGACGATGATATGCACGTGCTACATGATTTTGTTCAAAATTCAGTAATATATCCTCAGATGGTTCTTGATGTCCATTTATCCTTAACGAAACCTCAGAAACACCAAGTTTGTCAAATATCATTAAACTTTTTGTTTGATTACCTACACGTGTATTATCCTGAAGCGCAATAAATATATGTCGTGGTGCGGCTATTCCCTGTTGAGAGGCTATTTGCCATGTAAATAAACCATTAATTGCACACTGAAAAGCATCTGTGGTCATTGTTAACCATGACAACGCTGATTTACCACCTTGATTCATAAAAGAAAGTAGATGTTCTTCTTTAGGTATTGTTGGAGTCATCACCGGCATCCATAATGAAAGTTTAGTTAATACTACTTTACCATGAAGTGCTCTAGTCGCAGCATCATCAGCACCAGCGGGGTGCCATATTGCATCATCGTCTGTAGCCTTTCGTACAAGTACAACAGTATGTTTAGCTCCGAAAATAACTTTTCTGACATTTCTGCAAAATCCAAATATATGTGAAAGTGGAATTGCACATGAAAACATTCTATCTTTCAACATTATTTTACGTGATGCAAATCCTAAGTTAAAATTTGCGTTCATTGATATTATTGCGGGAGTTTCTGCGGTTCCTGCAGCATTTCTTACATTACCTGTAGTTACATTTTTATGATCCGGGTGATCAGAAGTGTCCTTTGAAAACATCATTGATGGACCAGCTGATCTTGAATAATCGTCGCTATATCGTGCTAGACCCAATATTGTTGTAGCAACATCAACGTCCTTCTGAATTGATTCAATATTTTTACCATCAATCATATAAGTGGCGCTGTCAAATAACGCCATAATACCATTATTAACAAAACCAAAAGCAACATTATTATCGTATTCAGTATTATCCGTTTTAAAAATTTTACCTTCTACTTCAATAAACGCCTCAGCGGGTAGGAAATACCTACTTGTATCCTGAACTTGTAGTTCAATTCGTCCACGCTGATCTGGAATTCTAGCGTCATAAGAATAATATTGATAATCACGCACAGACTCATCTTTAAGTACTGGTGCGTCCATGTCAAATGCGGATCACTCATGCGTTTAAACATCTTTATTATAATTATTATCATCTAAAACGAAGACCACTTCGGGAAGTGAGACCATTTCCTGCTATGAGACTAGCGGTTATATTTTTTTCTTTTTCTGATAAAGGCACATCAGCCAACTCTGCTAGTTTTTGATTAGCAACTTGATTTATTATTTTACTGACATTTGCAGGCATTACTTCGGTACTAGGTAATTTTACTGATTGAGGTTTTCGTCGTATTAATCGTGCTAACCTATCTTTAATCGCTGAAAATGCTTTACCAGCAACATTACCAACAGCACCAATACCTTTTTCACGAACAACATCAATAGCTTTCATTCCCAGTTGCTTTGCGATCGGTATTGCTTTTGGGGCTATCCTTCTAAATAGACCCTGAACAACATCACCTAGTCCATCTCCGTAGGTTGTCTTGTATACTGGTAATCTTGAATTTATTACCCTGACCATAGTTGGTCCACGTTGAGTACTATGTACGATCATTTTATTATAGTAATTGTATTTAATTACGTACTCAGTCACTATAGTAGTCGGCAATTTCATTAATAAGAGACTGATAAACATCAACGTCCATGATACCGCCTGTAAATAATCGTCTACAGATATCGGCCGCTTCATTAATTATTTCTGGGGAATTATTACCAGCTCGTTTTCCCCAATGAGGATTTCTAATCGATCGACATCAGCAAGGATATTATTAGGACAAGTAACAAGACCACTTCCTAAACCACTTCCAATTACGCCGGGAGCGTCTTGAAATTCTTCTTCTTCCTCTTCACTTGGTTTCGGTGATGTTGTTTTCTTTGGTGTAGGAGATAGAACTGGTATTTGTGATTTTGGTGCTGTTTGTTTTGAAGGTTTTTTACTTTGTTTTTTCTCATTTTCTAATTTGATTAATTTATTAATTTTACTAACATAATCCTGATATAGTGGATCATTCTCGTTAATTCGTTCAACATCCATAAATATGCGATATAAATATGTTTGCCATTGTTTACTGTTTTTAATATCTTTAGCGTATTCAGGTTTCATTAATTTATCTCTTCGACTAAAACCACCCAAAGCAAACTCAGCTAGTTGATCTAGGTTAAATTTTTTAAGGTAATTAATAACTTTTTCATCAAATTTATTTATCAGTTCAGCAGTACTTATTACATGACTCTTTTGTTCGGGGGTTGGTGCTTCAACACCTCCAGGTTGATCTTCATCCTCGGGTATTTCCGGGACTGGCATCGCAGCAGCTATTTCGGCTGGAAGTTCTCTAAGAATCTTTTTTGTCTGTTTTGTTCTTTTTGCTATTTTTCCAGTTTCCTCAGCGGTTTTCTCTAACACAGGTTGAATACCTTTAGTGGTCTCAGTAATAGGTTTAAATAATTGTTTTGTATCCTCCTCAAATTCAACATGAGATTCTTGTCGTTGTTGTAATTGTTGCTTGACAGCATCACGAACAGGTAAATATTTTCTAATTGCTTCTAGTCTTTCTCGTGCTAATCTAGCTGAGTGTGGTTCTCCAATATTCATTATTAAATAATATTTATAATAGATATTTAATTGAATTTGAAATCACCAAAAATACTTAATAAAGCGCGATAACTCTGCTCCTCCTCTGCTAGAGAATTATTTCCCTTTTCTATGTATGTCTGTATGTATGCATGTTTGTCTGTATTTTAATTTATCAAAAATAATCAGTAGATCCTAGCGGTTACCCTTCAATGGAGCCCCTCGATAGCCTGTGTGACTTTCATGGGGTTCTTACATTGTCGTCTCTCTTATGACGTATTATGCGGCACGCCCATGTTCTGTTTCTTTTGGCTAACACCCTTTCTGGATGTTTATTTGGGGGTTCTTCCATGGGGCAGAGAGCTCAAGGCATACTACTGATTATTTTAGGGGGGGGGGGTATTGCATAGACACACCTCCCGGCGAATTTCTAATCGACGAAAGTGAAATATTAGCAATTCAGAAGGCTGTCTAGGCATTGCGATTTCGATAAAACCCCCACGAAACCCCGGGGTAGAATCCAAAATGGAATCCGACCACGAGATACGTGGTGGTTTATCGAAATCTCAGGGGATGCCTCCCCCCCTACTTATTAAAAGATATGGGCGACCCGGGGACCCGAACCCATCTCGGCGAGATCTGGGTCGAACCGCAAACATCAGTATTAAAGTTTCCAGCAACTTTAACATTGAGCTAACGAACTCGACTACGGATATACGTTTTAGAAATTATTATATGTGATTATTGTGCAATAGCATTTGATATCTGATTTACAAATAAATAAATATTTATAATTTTATTAAGATATTTTGCCATTATATATATGAACCGATTAAAATGTATTATATTTAAAATTAAAACACGGAAATAAACTGCACACAAATACCTATCTCCGGGGAGATATCCGCGGCGATAAACACAGCTATTGTTTGAACTACCACACATGTCCTTGAAAAATCGGTATGCATACCTATCTCAGTACATGTAAGCAGCAGGAAGGGTGAATGACCACATGTGTGTGTAAGATAACAGCAGACAAGAAGGGGGGGATATGCACGATATGGCAGTCGAACCTTACACATTTGTCTTAATCATAATGCAAAATTTGCTCGAAAACCAAGTTATAGGGTCCACGGGGGGGTGGACAGACATTTGGTAATGAATATGTTTGCCTGATGATTAAGACAAATGATTTCGCGGTACGGCAGTCGAACAGACCACTTGCCTCAATTATCACTAAAATTTGTCTTAATTATAATAGTGGTCTGCTCACCCTTCCTGCTGCTCGAGCAAAAGCGGACATTATTCAACAAGTTTCATAAATTTAATATCAAATCATTACCCATTTGAGATTCTTTATCACATAGTTTTTTTTTTTTTTCCAGTGGAAATTATTTAGATAGAAAGAAGAACGAATAATTTCGTTCATTCTGACAGACGGTGCACCTTTCATTTGTTGTACATAAAATATAGTCCTAAACAAAGTTGAACTGGTAAAAGTAGATTGTACTTTTTTACGAACTATAAATCAAAGAAAAAGTTTCCATCCAAATAAACAGAACATTTTATAACAACAAAATCATTTTTTTTCAAAACAGAATGATCAATGCGATGTGATGTTGCCACATTGTTTGATACGGTACACAGTAGACCTAGAGTACATGTTTACCCTAAAATGTCGCTTTCAGAACTAAACGTTACATTGTTGCGATTTTCATGTGAAATAGGATTACTGGATGCCAAAATTCCCACATTTACTGCAATGCATTTATGACCGGATATTTGCAGTATTTGATTTGGAACAATAGACTGTACAGAAGACGTAAACAAATTTCTTTCTGAGTCGGATTTGCATCCCATATATAATAATAATAATAATAATGAGGACTTTGTAGAGCGCCTAATCTTTAGAAGCTCTAAGCGCTTTACAACATTTGACAACACTTAAAAAACATATATAATGATATGATTACAAAATTAAAAACAAACACCACGAAAGTAGAAACAGAAAATATGCTGTAAATATTTAAGGCAAGGATACATTATTAGGTCTTTAAATCTGTTCTTGCAGTTGAAATAGGTGAGTTTTAAGAGCGCTCTTGAATGAGATCACTGTGTCTTTGTGTCTAAGTGCAGTGGGCAATTCGTTCCACAGTGCTGGGCCCTGGTATGCAAAAGAGCGTTGTCCATATGATTTCATCTTCATAGTGGGAATGATGAGAATACGAGTGTCAGAAGAGGAGCGTAAGCATCTTGCAGGTGTGTACACATGGGTGAGGTCAGATGGGTATGTTGGACTGGAGCCCGTCAGTGAAACGTAGCACAGAGAACAAATTTTGTGTTTAATTCTGGATCGTATGGATAGCCAGTGTAGGGTACAGAGCAGGGGAAAGGCGTGCTCTGATCGTGGTACTCTAAGGATGATTCGTGCAGCTGTATTTTGAACTTTTTGAAGTTTCTGAAGTAGATATTGAGACGAACCAGACAGAATTGAGTTACAATAGTCCAGTCTTGAAAGTACTAAGGAACACAAAGTGTTTTAGTGGCATCAGCTGAAAGATACTTGCAAATGGAGCTGATTCGTCTCAGCTCAAGATATGCAGCCTTGCATATGTTCATGACATGTTGGTGCAACGAGAGGGTACTGTCGAGAGTGACACCGAGGTTTCGTACTGACTGTGTGAATTTAATGTTGGTGTTGCTGATATTTATTGTCTGAGGTAAAGAATGTGAATGAGAAAGTCTTTTTGTTGTAATCAGGATGGCTTCAGTTTTATCATCATTCATCTGCAGCTTGTTACATGTCATCCATGATTTCACATCGGAAATGTACCTCTCTACACCTTGGATGGTAGCTTCAACTTCAGCTGGATGGCTAGATTTGTATATTTGGGTGTCATCAGCACACAATTGGTGAGACACTGGATGATGATCTATGACACTTGAGAGTGGCTGAGTGTATAGAATGAAGAGTGTATAGAATGAAGAGAACAGGTCCAAGGACAGACCCCTGTGGAACACCACAGCATAGATCAACTGGGCTGGAGTGTTTTCCATTTGCGGACACAATTTGTGTCCTGTTGACCAAGTAGGACTTGAACCATAGTAAGGCTGTATCATGAATGCCAAATACATGCTGGAGACGGTGAAGTATACTGTGTAAAGATTCTGTGGTTGGATAAAGTTCTGTCAGTTAGGAGACCCATTTATGTCCAGATTCTTCTGTGAACAGAGGTGAGTTTATTTACTTCTTTAAGTTAACATTTAAACCAGGCTTGTATATACGGTGGATTCTATATCTATGTTACAGATATACCGCCCCACCTCCCCGCCACCCGCTATCAAATGAGCAATACCCTTAGTTTTACTTCTTATTGTTGTTCTTGTCTTGTAGTTTTACGCCATTTTTCTTATGATGATATTGTTAAACATGACATAACAAACCCCTGTGGGGGTAACATATCCATATTCAGACAGCCGAGATAATTTTTCTTCAATTTCCTTTCGCGAGTTGAGTTAAAAAATGGCCCCCAAAAAAATATTCATTCAAAACAAAACATTCCAGAAGGCAGGGTTAAAAACGTTTTCCCACGATCCCAGCCAATCAGCAAAGAGAATACTGCACAATAATTTCATGGGCTTATTTGGACCAATACTATTGGTATATCAAATTGTGATCCGCCCATGGCGCAATAATACGCATAAATAAACATTCAAGCGACCGTCTGCAGTTGATTCTAGATCAATGACGAATTTCCACACATTAATCATTAGTAACGTATCAAAATAACGATAAAAAGTATTAATAATCCTCGTTTTCTAAATGAATTTAATATGGTACACAATTTTATCACAATCCTTTCTGCTTTCCCTCTCATGCATAACGGATAAACTACGCAGAAATGTGGAGTGACAGAGAAAAGGAATCTAGGCTGGATTAAAACCTTGAAATATAAAGTACACCGAGTAACCCACAAGAATATGGTTCGTCGTAAAGATATGTGTGTACTTTCCTTGAGATTTACCTACGGTGTTTATCAATGATACGAAGTTGCATACCATGTCATCATTATACAATAAATTCCTCTTTCACGTGGTACACATAATGTGATGTATTTAATGTTTTCTTGTTGATTCTTAAACATACTATAATGTTCGAAAAATATATTATTATTAATTAAATATGAAAATGTCCAAAGCTCTCTCTCTCTCTCTCTCTCTCTCTCTCTCTGGACCATCGTAGCAAGATACAGGCTAAAATCTATGAAATGACGAACGTAGAGGATAATTTGTGTGTGTGTGATCTTACGATATCTCTGAACTTATGAATGATGGTAACAGTTAAGTCAAACCGACCAAAGGATGAGAGAGAGAGAGAGAGAGAGAGAGAGAGAGAGAGAGAGAGAGAGAGAGAGATTATGGTCGGTGGCACTGTTACTAAAGCAGAATAATGACTTAGATCAACTTTAAATATATTAAAATATTTTAATCACCTCTTGTTTGTTCGTCATTTCGCTTAGTTCCTATTCCACATTAATTTCCATGAGCCCGTAGGTGAATGGCTTAGCATTCATGTGAATGGCATAGCTAACCTAGTGTTTGTAGAGCTCTACTTTAATTATTAAAACCATCTTTCATGTTTAAATCATAAGTGTGTATTATATTGATTTAATCAATGTGAAGAAAAATAGAAATTAAAAAAGAAAACAATCAACTTATCATATGTAAAATTGATTGTGAATAGCCACAAAAGGCATATAACTAAATTTTGCAGCGGACACAATCGGGGATGTGAGGAGTTCATTCACTCGTTCAATACACAGCTGCCTGTAGTAAATCTTAACTCCGTTCAAAGGGCAAATATATGTACTTGTATGTGATATAAATAAAATATATGTACAGTATGGATACTGTATCAATGATAAACCACTCGTTGTATAAATTTTTCATTAAAAGGAAGCTCGGCAAGCCTCGTTTCCTTTTAATGAAAAATTTATACATCTCGTGGTACATCATTGATACAGCGTACATACTATATATATATATATATATATATATATATATATATATATATATATATATATATATATATATACATACATACATACATACGTACATATAAGATGACTTTTATGGTGTTGGTATAAAGCAGTTTTATATACCAATCCTATTGTTGTATCTAACTGTGATCCACCCATGGCGCATTAATACGCATATATAAACATTGCTTCAACAGTAGCCTAGACCAGTGATGCAGTTCCACTGATTAATCATTAACGACATAAGAAAATAACGAGAAAAATATTAAATGTCATGAATATGTTGAATGTCCTAATTAATTATTTTTGAATCATCTCATTAATTAGGTGTGAATATCCTAATTATGTTTTTGACCGCTCTGGTGGCCTAGTGGTTAGAGAGTCCACCTCGGATGAGGGAGATCGCAGGTTCGAACCCCGGCCGAGTCATACCAAAGACTCATACAAATGGTACTAACAATTGCCTCGCTAAGCGCTCAGCATTACGAGGTTAGTGTTAGGACTGGTCGGCCTGGTGTCAGGATAATGTTACTGGGTGGGACATCATGCTACATGTCTGTGGCATGATGCCACAGTGCTAGACATCACTATAAACTATCGCACTGCCGACATCGTAGCGATATGACTGAAATTTTTTTAAAGATACGTTAAAAATCCGAATCACACACACCAAATTATGTTTCAATGGCCTAATTATGTTTCAGTGTCCTAATTAACTATATTTAAGGGTCCTAATTAATTACATTTGAATGTCCTAATTAATTATGTTTGAATGTCCTAATTAATTACATCTGAATGTCCTAAGGAATTATCTGAGTGGTAGGAATGTGAAAATTAGATACAACAATACGATCTTCAATGCATTTTGTATATTTACAACATTCTCTCACTTCTGTATAATTTTATTAAAGTCGTTCCACCTATTAAAGAATATGTTTCCATATATTAACTCTATCGCATTTTCAACAGCACGCCATCCACAACTCAATGAGATCATTTATTGTGTTTACCGATCTCCGTAAGTCCCACTCACGCCAGGTCAGAACACAAAATTCCTAACACATGTGATGTGTCGTCCTCACACGACTGAATACATATACGTGGATAACTAAATCTGAAATGTCCTTTTAACCGAACTTGGTATATATTTGGCATTCTAATCTTTACAAATAAGAAAATGATCGATTAAAGTGAATATCTGTCATGCGGTAAAGGAAGAGATATAGTTACAGACAGACGGACGGATGGACAGAGATTAGAAAAATATCACCTTATCCATCGGTTGCCATGGAGGCAATACAAATATTGTTAATATAATTGCGGTCTGTTTTTCTATTGCTTAAAATTCTGATATCATGTTGGGAAGACAGGTTAATGTTTGAAGCAATTGTTAAGGACAAGTCATTTTTAATGTCTTAATGTTTTCGTAGTTGAAATGTTGCAATTTAAAAACGGTTCGAATTTTCAACTATTTACCTTTACATTGTGTGTCACTGTCCATGACGTAACCTTGTCCACATTCACATGAATACGATCCATTTCTGTTGACACATATGGTGTTCACCGCATCACAGATGGAACTGTTGGAACACTCGTCAATATCTATATTGCATTGGGCGCCTTCCCAACCCTCCCGACATATACATGTTCCATCGATACTGTCACATGTTTGGGTGTTTGGCATATGGCAAGAGCAGTCATACACGCAGTCTTGTCCGTATTTATCTGCTTTGCAGACTGAAAGAAAATTTATTTAACTTTTAGCTACGTCTTTTTATTCACCCACCCCACCCCACAGACACACACACAACACTCCATTAATTTTTACACTTTTCTCCAGCAAACTCCCTGGTTGCCATATATTTATGTTGTTAAGTAGGTTTTTTAAAGTAAGAATAAATAAATTATGACGTCATTTGAAAATGACTCTGCACTAAAGGCACAGTGAACTAACTCGGTTTTCCCATGTGATATATAACTGACGGATACACTATACTGACGGATACACTATATTGCGTGAAAATGATGAGATGATACAAACACGATGTATATAAAATATATCACTGGGTTTGTTTTGTTTTTTTCCATGAATGGGCTACCATTTGAATTTAGCAGCAAGTGAACTTTCACACTACATGAGAATCAATAAAGTAGAAAACAAATCTAGCAATTAAGCCTTTTATGTGCATATAATGCATGTAGGCTGGCTTTTTCATCGCCCAGTAATCCCCACAATAGGACTGTTTAATGAAACTGTTGCAGAATGGAAACATATTCAGCTTTGCCGAAATATGGGATTTGAAACAATGTATGGGGATACTGAAATTCACTACTTACCTATGCACGTGCTGAGATCTGATTCAGAGAGCCAAAAGCCTTTGTTACATTTACACCGGTAACTGCCTTCCGTATTGACACAAATTTGAGAGCAGTTATGGGGTCCTGTGCATTCATCAACGTCTAGAAGGAATATTTTGCAGATTGGTCAGAAGTTTAACATATTATGAAAAAGGATACTGCGTTGAAAACTTATTACTTCAGAGTTACATATGATCTATTGTTTTAACATCCTCTAATTTATATACATTTTCAGAAGAATGAAAATGTTTTTATTCTTTATTTGAAAGGAATTTTCTAAACACAACTTTTCTAAACCTGCCGATTTACATATGCACTATTATATCTTACTTTTAATCTTAAACAAAAATTATGAAAATTTCTGAAAAATACAAACATGAATATTAACAATTTATCGGATTGTTCCGAAGCTGTTAGTACAATTTCTTTCTTTCAATGCATGACATATAAGCCTTCGTTTCAGATCTACGTCAACTTTCTGGTGGAATAGTTTTCATTTCTTATTACAAGATATACAAAACCATTGGTACATAACCATAGATAGGCTTATGCTCCATTAATAGATTTTGGTTCAAGTTCTTCCTCAGAATAATTGCCTCCAGCATAACACTGTTACTTTAAACAAAATACAGTCTCGATATAATGTATATAGAGGATCTCAAATGGGTAATGATTTAATATTGAATTTATGAAACTAGTTTAATAATGTCCAGCTTTTGCGAGCCTTGGCGAGCAAAAGCGGACATTATTCAACGAGTTTCATAAATTTATTATCAAATCATTACCCATTTGAGATTCTTTTTATCACATAGTTTTTTTTTTTTTCCAGTGGAAATTATTTAGATAGAAAGAAGAACGAATAATTTCGTTCATTCTGACAGACGGTGCACCTTTCATTTGTTGTACATAAAATATAGTCCTAAACAAAGTTGAACTGGTAAAAGTAGATTGTACTTTTTTACGAACTATAAATCAAAGAAAAAGTTTCCATCCAAATAAACAGAACATTTTATAACAACAAAATCATTTTTTTCAAAACAGAATGATCAATGCGATGTGATGTTGCCACATTGTTTGATACGGTACACAGTAGACCTAGAGTACATGTTTACCCTAAAATGTCGCTTTCAGAACTAAACGTTACATTGTTGCGATTTTCATGTGAAATAGGATTACTGGATGCCAAAATTCCCACATTTACTGCAATGCATTTGTGACCGGATATTTGCAGTATTTGATTTGGAACAATAGACTGTACAGAAGACGTAAACAAATTTCTTTCTGAGTCGGATTTGCATCCCATATATACTGTGTAAATATTCTGTGGTTGGATAAAGTTCTGTCAGTTAGGAGACCCATTTATGTCCAGATTCTTCTGTGAACAGAAGTGAGTTTATTTACTTTTTTAAGTTAACATTTAAACCAGGCTAGTATATACGGTGGACTCTATATCTATGTTACAGATATACCGCCCCACCTCCCCGCCACCCGCTATCAAATGAGCAATACCCTTAGTTTTACTTCTTATTGTTGTTCTTGTCTTGTCGTTTTACGCCATTTTTCTTATGATGATATTGTTAAACATGACATAACAAACCCCTGTGGGGGTAACATATCCATATTCAGACAGCCGAGATAATTTTTCTTCAATTTCCTTTCGCGAGTCGAGTTAAAAAATGGCCGCCAAAAATGTTCATTCAAAACAAAACATTCCAGAAGGCAGGGTTAAAAACGTTTTCCCACGATCCCAGCCAATCAGTAAAGAGAATACTGCACAATAATTTCATGGGCTTATTTGGACCAATCAGAATCACATAAAGTGATATGTTCACACGTATAATATCAAAAATATGAAACTGCACACACTGTATGCGAAGTGTACCGACTATGTGATAAAATGCAGTCTCGATATAACATACCGCTACAATCAGTCCCATTGGAGACAAATCCTTCATGGCATGAACAACTATAACTTCCTATGTTGTTGAGGCAGATGTGGTTACAGTCATTTAACCGTGGATCATCGCATTCCACGATGTCTGGAAACCAAATTTAATTGCATTAGAATTATTGGATTAGCTATCAACATCTGTATAATTACCGCGCGCGCACGCGCGCGCGCGAGAGAGAGAGTTTATCAAAGTAGCTTTCAGTGCCAAAGAATGTCAAAGTCAATACTCTTTAAACTATAAATTTACTTAAATTAAATATACAACATTTCGAACATAAATATCAATATTACACGCACGTCTAACGTGCTAGAAAAATGAAAACCTTGAGTGGTCGAGGTTCCATA
>JAECUM010010696.1:0-15886 GCA_016617855.1 Megalonaias nervosa
TTGCATTCTGTTTCTTATAACCACGTAATGCACATACAGTTCCAACGACAAATAAATCATATGCTATATGTACTAAACAGTGTGTGGGAGTGTGATTTGGATTTTTTACGTAGTTTTAACAATTTTGTTAGTCATGTCGCTACGATGTCTGCAGTGTGGCAATTTATTGTGATGTCTAGTACTGGGGCATCATGCCGCAGACATGTAGCATGATGTCTACCCAGTAACATTATCCTGACATCAGGCCGACCAATCCTAACACTAGCCTCTTAATGCTGAGCCCCTTGCGAGGCAGCTATCTTATAAGTCTTTTATGACTTGTAAGGAGCAGGAACCGGCGACCTATCGCATCCGAGGCAGACGTTCTAACCAATACGCGACTGGAGCGGTCGAATTGAACAGAAGCTGAAAGAAAGTAATCAATAAATGATTGAAAAGTGTCGGAGGATACGTATAAACAATCTTATAATAAATTGCTGTAAATATAATGTACTCTATGTTCTATTAAACGGTTATTACAAATATTTAGCTAGTGAACATAATGTTTTCTTTTTACTGGTAGATACCGACATAGTAGATGGTTTGTTCCAGCAACACTTTTTAATTAAGTTTACCCTTAAATGTAATTTATACCCGCCACACGATAAGAATATGATATTCTGCAATGTCATAGTAGTCACATAGCATATAATATATTTTACGTCTATCGAATCTATCCTTTACATATCTATATGTTTCAATTCTCAAACTATGAGTATGCTTAATTTCTATCTTTTGTTATATGGTGTTATTTTTATTACGTGCATGATCCATGGGGTTGAGAGCATACAGAGTGGTTTGTCTTTCTTTTGTGTTTTTGTATTACAGGATTCATTCATTGCACTTTTAGAAGCAAATATTGTGCACTTTTGCTAAATTAATTTTTCCTATAACAACGCAGAAAAGGTAGTGTACTTTAGACAAGTTCCAGTTCATTTCTGGAATACATGGAAACAACCATGTCCACTCAAGACAGCGCATTGTTCCTACTTTATTTTATGTATATCTATATATTTTGTAACTTTTGGTACATGTGTTTTGTAATTTTTTTACGTTTTATTCATGGCTGTAATTTGTACTGATTATCCTTATATTTTGCCTACGGTACTAGGGTTTGTTTTCGGAATAGTAAGAATGCAAAAGAAGGAGCTACAACTAGATGCTTACGTACGTCTTGACAGTTAATACTGATATAATTATCAGTAAAGATGTTTACGAGATTCGGTCTTTTTCTACTGGACAGATTGGCCAGGTGGTATCTTAGAAGAATTAAGTTAATTCCTATTGGATGAGTTAAGTCACTTCGAATATTTATTGAATAGTATGATCTGTCATGTGGGGGTATGCTGTGAAATTTATTCGTAATATAAGGTGTATATAAAGAGAAAACCGAACAATCAAATTTCATTCCAATTTTGGAGTCATTCTTATTTCTTGTGTTCTTGTTGTAACATCAAATCTGCAGATCTACTTCATACTGTGTTTAGAGGTTATTTGAGAGGCAATACATTTGTTTGGACTGTTCAGTAGAAATAGAAAGTGCTCATTTTTTACTATAATATTATGGTGAATTACTCAAAGGCGTTCTGGACAACGTCATTTTGATAACGTCACGATTGTTGGCGGACGAGTACATTTCCGATTCTGAAATGTATACGGAACTTTTCATTCTTTTGGACTTTAAAAGAGCCTCTTCAGGATTATTTTTGATTCACTTCAAAATGCTACAAGTTCCTATCATATGTTCATTTAAACTATTGATAATTAAATTCTTTGCTAAGTTTTACCTCTTCGATACATTTTTGTACGGTGACTGAAATTTCTTGATATGTGGTAATTATGGAAATTGTTCAAAAAGCATACAGCTGATCATAATGGCAACTCGTTTGTTCGCGACAAATGAACTTGCAATTGTTCAGCTTATACCTATCTTAACAGTTATTAAGATGGGAAAAATTACTTTTGCCAGAGAAGACAGTATTAGATTCTCACAGGCAATACAAGAATTAAAATATATACAAACTGTTGAAAAGTTAGCTTTCTCCAATTTTCTTTGAAATCCAGTAGGTGTAAATGGTCCAACGGCAGTAGTTGTTTTTGAGAGATGCACATCTGATGTGAGGCCAATCTTTATACTTTCGAACCCAAATTACAACAATCAATCATGCAAGAAAACCTAAAGTAATCGTTAGTTCTATGACAATAGCAAAGATATGCAACATAGTTTTTAAAGTAGCCAGATTACCAGTGAGGAATAGTTTTTAAATTTTAATTATTTTAGTTACTTTTTAAAAATCACAAACTAGGTAAATTACGAAACGTGAAAGTGGAACTAGCAAAATAGTGTATCATTATTGATGCTATGTATGAAAATAAGCTAAATGTGCCCATTTGGCAGTATCATGTGTGAATATCCTTAGTTATGGGGAAAATTAAAGGTCTTGGAATATTGAAGTGTGTGTGTGTGTGTGCCTGTGTGTCTGTGTGTGTGTGTATGTGAAACACAGAACAAAAATTGAGAGATAATTGTAAATTTGAGGAACGCAATCATCACGTAGGTAGCCATCTAAATTTTCTTGAAAATATTATTTTTTTAAAAATCGTAAAATACAACGGCTATGATATTGTCTAATATTTTGATATTGAAATAGATCGTCGTTTTAGACTTTCTATACCATTAGTTAGTTAGACTTTGAGGTTGTTTATCTGATAATAGCAAAACAGGCTAATTAATAGGGCTTATGTAGTCTAATTTATGTCTGTGCAAATGATAACTGAGTTCAGAAATATATCAATGAGTTTAAAATATATCATTTATTCAAAGTGATGGATTAAAACTTTCCATAAATGTCCAAATTACATTTCATTTTGAATCAAATACAAGATATATTTCGTGTTTGTTTATTGGTATTGTCTTAAAGAGATGCATAGCACACAAATAAATGAATATGAAGTAGTAATAGTAACTGAAGTTTCTATCTCAGAGACCCCCTTCCCCCTCCCCTCTATGCTGACATTTTATCACCAGCCTTTTCTAGCTCAAAATAATGACTTTTACATGATAAGGCTTTCTAGCATATTTCTGACAAAATATGTTTTGTCGGGGTAAGGGGGTCTCTGAGATAGAAACAGTTCATTTACTATTGCTACTGTTGCAATGATTCAAAATATAATATTATAAATATTTTTTTATTTTTACAAAATATACATTGACAGGACAATACCACCATGTGAACCCCTAGATTGCCAAACGACATTCTAGCAGGTCCAGAGGATAATTTGAACAGACACAACCCCCATGTGAACCCCTAGATTGCCAAACGACATTCTAGCAGTCCAAAGGGTAACGAAATAGGACAGGACAACCCCCATGTGAACCCTTAGATTGCCAAACGACATTCTAGCAGGTCCAGAGGGCAAGCTGGACAATGGACAATGGACAGCACATACAAAAACGGGGTCTTTCTCTACGTTCAACAGATTTATGCACACTCTCCCCCCATAAGTGCACCCACCGCGGGGTAACATGGTGGGTGAGTGTGCTTTTCTTCTGTTGAAGTTTGAGCATGGGACAGAACCCCAAACTAAGTAAGGGTTTTATTGTATATAAGCTGACCAATACTTGGAAATCTAAAAGTAGCTTACACAATAGGCGTGGCTTATTCATTGTTGCAATTTTCTTTTTATCTTAATTATTATCTCTGAAAAAATCTAAAAGAAGCAAGAAACTTGACAAAATCATACAAACAAAGAATGTTTCTTAGAAAACAACAAAATATTATTTATCAGTAAACAAAAATATAATTATTTATAAACAAAATTTATTATAAAATGAAAGGGAGACAAACAGTTATCTCCCTTCAAAACGCAAGGGAGACAAACATTTTCTCCCTTTAAAATACAAGGAAGACAGACAGAGTTATCTTCTTTTTTTTTTTTAAAAGAACTTCCTCACCTATTATTAATGTATCGACAGTAGATATCAGGAATAATTCATTATCGTGTTTATACAAATAAAATTTAATTTTTCCGTTTCCTTTTCCATGACATTCAAATAACTCTTTCATTGCTATCTTAGTGAGAATATACTTACCACCTTTTGCAAAAACCTTCAACCGGGTCATGTCAATATTTATTTTTGTATGTTTTTCTTCACTGATCGGATCATAAAGATTATCGTATTATTGTATCTGTTTCAAGTTTGTGATGATTAGTTCTGATAACATTTGTTTTAAAAAATTTAGCACAGGTGTTTAGCGCTGCTTTAAAATCATCAAATTTCATAAACCTTTTTTTTACATATCCGCGAGAAATACCTTTTGCTTTCTGTCAGTTTATTGTCATCTAAAATTACGGAGTACATTTTACTTCTTAGTCCAACAAATTTCCTAACTGGCGCAAACATAACTTGATCTTTCATCCTGCCGATGACTTTTTTATTTGCATCATCATGAAATCCACTACTTTTTGGATAATCAGATAAATCAAATAAATTTTTATTGTTACAAATATCTTGATCAACATCCTCACATTTTATGTTATAAACAAGTGAATCCGTATCAGTAAATAGCAACTCCGAATGTGGCCACTGCTTTTTGGTAAAATTATAGTGAAAGTCGTACATTAGCCATTTTGATATATCAAGTACAGCTGCACCAACATAAATCAGTTTATTTGACTTTAAATTTGTTTTTCATTGCTGTATTGCAGCAAGATTTTCATTAAATATTTTCATACTGACAAAACCGTCATCATTGACTAATTTATTTCTGCGATTTACATTATTTACAATATCAATATTGACTAGCTTTCTGATATTTTCCATCGTCTTACCGAACACGGAATTGTTCATTAACCTGAAAAAGTTTTTCTCAAAGTCGGTCTTAGCAATAGTACGACGTTTGCTATTTAAATCAATATAATCTGACATCCACCGTGATTGATTAAATTTTAACACGCGATGAACTTTTCTCAGAAATAGTCCAGCATCTACTACTTGTTTTCAATTTTTGTAATGTATCACGTAATTTCTTTCATTTAACAAATTTGGAACTAGCTTATCAGTAATCGAATTTTTTTGCTGTTTTCATTGCCTGTTGTTCAAGCGATAATAAATTATAATCGATCATCATTGACTCTGCAGAAAACGGAATGTCGTTATGTAGATCATGTAACGAACTAGGATAATCGAGATCAACTTCAACAAAATAAGTGACATTTTCTGGTAAATCTTTTTCAGTTTTTTTACTAAACTGATCTGCAGTTATCAATGAAATCCACTACACGGCATTGGCTCTGACATAGCATGACCATACAAATTATTAGGGAAAAGATAAATAATATAATTGGACGGTAAATTTTTATCGCAATTTTTTAAGTATTTATTTTAGCTACCGCATATTTACCTTTTTCAATAAAATTAATCATATCAGCATCAGTTAAGAGATCCAATTCCATCCTGCCCGTGTTTAGCAGAGTATCCCATGACAATCCGGGCGCAGAATAATACCAACAGGGATCTAATCCATAATTTTCATGACTAACTTTACGAAAACTCTCGAAAATATCTGCTAGTAATAATACATCTGTTTTCAAATATAAATCATGATAATCACCAAGTGTCTTACAACCAAATTTATTCCAAATTTCCTGTGCATATTTGTACTCATCATCTATAATATTTTCATTTTTTAAGTGAGAGTAAAATTTATCTTTGTTAGGAAGAGAAGTTTCATCAAATCTGCTCCAGTCATCGAGATACTCTTACGGAAAGACACATTTTTTGTCAGAGAGACGTAGTCTCCACCAAAGCAACTTTTTAAATTATTGAAACTGCTACAACCTTTTACAAGCTCATCTAATGGTGCTGCCATAAATTGCATTCTGCCGATGAAACGTAATTTGCCAAGCGTAACTGACATGTACTTTTCAAAATTGTTTGGAACACATTTTATTATATTGTTTAATTTTAGTTTAGATTTAATTTCCTCATCGCCAAATGCCTCGACAATGATATGACTATCATAATCACGAAAATTGTGTAAAACGACAGGAATAAAATCTGGTGCATGAAATTTCAAATTGCAATTGTTATGTGCTGCTCCGCGATATTGGCCGGTTAGATGACAGTGTTCGAAAACTTTATCCTTATCTAGAGGTTTCTCGCAGATATGACAATTAAGTGCCTCATCAAAATCAAGTTGTTGTTTGGATGTTATTTGTATTGGAGCTGTTTTAGATAATCTGTTGAAAATTTTATTAACATCGTCTATTAAATATTTTAGTAACAACACGGCAGGACTTTTACATCTGCACAATTTTATTAGACTTGAAAAATTATCGTTAGCGCAACAAACTACTTTATAAGCTGCTCCACAGGGAACATGCTGTTGTATTTTTCTGGTGCTTGATTTATTTGGATCATTTCTGCGCCTGCCACAGGAATAAGTAGACACTCGAAATCAGAATAAATAACAAACGCAATATTTAATTTATGATCATAATTTTAAAATTTTAATACTTTTTCATTTTCTCCTGGCATTGTTACTTTTTGAACATTAACACAGGATTTAAGATGATCTTGCAGTTTTTCAACTTTAGAAAAACCTTGTAAACAACGGTAGCAAAAATATTTCTTATTTTTATTTTTATTATATTGTCTGCCAACTAAGCCGTTAAAGTTTTTTTTTATCCAGCTGCAATGTCCTTTATAAAATAATAAATTTATTGTATTTTGTGTAGCAAATGCTGAAATATATCTCGGGTAAACATTTTCTTTTTCATCTTGTTCGAAAACATTTATTGAAATATCGTTTTGTTTTTCAGACTTTGGTATCTGATTCTGGAAAATTTATCTCATTAAAAATTTAGCTCGTCTTTGTACGGCAAATATTTTTCAACGCGATCAGAGTTACAACTTGTAGGATGTCTAGCAGACAAATTTGCCCAACGATAACATTCGTTATCATGATTTTTGACATTTATGCAACATTTTTTGTTTTTAATTTTTTGAGGGAGATCAACGTAAGAACTACCGCGAAGTGCGCTATATTTCATTGTGTGAAATAAAACTTCTTTTATCATTTCAAATTTCCAACCTGCTCCTGATACAGTAAATTCCTCCAATTTTTTTTATATTTATTTCTTCATGTATTTCATCAGCGACTGAGGAAGTATTTGTTCCAGCTAATATTTTTCGTGATTTAGCTGTTAAATATGGCTCAGCAATCTCGTTGATGAAATCTACATTTTCAAGTATATCTTTTTGAAGTGCATTCAACTTTGATAAAATAAGATGATACTGCACTATTAGCTTGATACCTTTATGAACTGCAAGTTCTCGCGTTACAATTGGATGCAGAAGATGAAACAAATTTGTAGAGTTAAAATTTGCTAAAATATTTTGATTATCAAATTTATAACTGTTATCGTAACCGAAAAACGCAGTAGCAGTTCTTTCTGCTTTGATAAGGCGCTTCATAGCAATATCTCGCAATTTCAGCATTATATTTATATAACATTTTATATATTTACTTGATTTTTTTAAAACTTTCAATTAAAGATATAAAAATGCTATATAAAATAATGAAGCCGACAGCGAAGGAACAAGAAGAATATTACGTACACCCAATCTATAACAGTCATGCCAGGAATGCATTGGGTTCAGTGATTCATGTGAAATATCAAAATCCGTTTGGTAAATCAACACCAGCTAGAGTGATGATAAGTGTTAGAAGAGATAATACAAAACGTACTGAAATGTTTAGAAAAGATTTTATTTACACTTTGTTCTGCGGTAGCATCCCAGACGGACAAAGAGTTTATAGAGTAAATAGTTCAATATACGATGATAATATTGAAAAGTTAGCATTGCAAGATGAATTTCGACCGTATCCCGTGTTTGATTTTTATGAGGCTAATGATCTAGGAATTATACGAAATAAACAAACAAAAAAAGTTGTTGGAAGTTTGAATAACGCTGGTTATTTGAATGTGATGGTTCGTGGTATTAAAACAGATTTTGTTCATTATAGTTCGCACAGATTTATTTATGAAACTTTTAACGGCACTATTCCAAATGACTTGGTTATTGATCACATCAACAGCATTAAAACCGACAATCGTCTGGAAAATTTAGATCTGGTCACGCCAAGAGAAAATAGTAAACGTGGAATAGGTGGTAGTTGTAATTTTAAAAATCCCAAAAGACCAATTATCTCAATAAATCTTGAAACTAATGAAGAAATAAGATTTAAGTCAATAACAGCTGCAGCAAAACATTTTAAAATTCATTCACAGTCAATAAAAGATGTAGCAGATGACAGAACCAAATCAGCAACGTTAATGTCAACCTTCGACAGATTTATTTTCAAATACGTCGATTAATTATATTTTCTAATTCGGTTTTGGTAAGACAATTGTGAGCAAACATCAAAACATCATCTGTATTAAATTTCAGTGTTATAAATGTACTGTCATTAAGTTTATTTTTTTCTGCTGCTGTTAGAAGAATTTTATCAGATTCACCTTGCATCACAATAACGTCAACAGGGCAGGAATGTCCTGATAAACATTTTCGCACTGCCTCCGCTAGTTCTTGGTAATTTAATATATTAACTTTCTGATGATACTTTATCTCTTTAGTCATTTATTATTATAAATTAGATAAAAATGTATTATAATATGAACTAAATGAAACGACTTGCTGATATTTACGCGGACGATAATTTTACACCGCGATATAATACAATCGCAAGCGATATAAAATGTGAGTCGGTTGGTTATACAGAAGATGACATTTTATTTAACAATGACGATGAACAAGACGAGGTCGTGGACGTGGTTGATAAAAAATTACAGCAGACCGACAACTGGACGATATAATGTAAAGTATCATTTCGCCCAAAAATAATAAAATTTAATTTTACTCTTGCCGAGCAACAAATATTTTGGCAACGTTTAAAGCCTTTTCTTTAGGTAAAAATTGCTGGCCAACAAAGGAGCATAAAATACGATGTTATTTTTGTTAAAATATTTAATTTAATGCCAGTCGATAATGCAAGAAAATTACATTTAATGTCGTTGTGTGGACCGGTCAGATGTAAATCTGTATTGCTAAAATGCGAGCAAATTTATAACAATATTATTTCGATATAGGTTTAGTTGGAACCCAGCTGTTAAATTTATCGCTGTATTCTCTCCATTTAACTAAACTTTTATTACCTTTTTTCCTGATAACGTTTTCAATAACAAATACGTCTTGCTTAGTTTTCTGCAGTTCCTGCTCGTAAAAACTACCAGTTATAGGCTCACCCTATAAATCCTTCAGCGCGTATGTTACAGGTATTGTCAGTAAAACTTTATCAACAACAAGTACTTCTTCGCTCCAGTTTGGAGCAAATCTTTTTTCAAATGTTTTTTCGTCAGAGAAATTCTAACTTTACCACCAAATTTAAATTTATGTCTGCGGTACACGTGTAAATTTGCAAGAATCGGATTTTTAATTGCATCATGTGGTGACATTTTTATTGATCTGTGCTTCGTGTTATTATATTTATCAACAATCTGCTGTAGATTGTCAATATATTTATTTGTATTTTTAGCTGTCAAATGTTTATGTGTCAGCTCGTTTAGTGCACGATTAAATCGCTCGACGATAACGCTCTTACCTTCATTTCCAGTAACATATTTTTAATGTTATTTTGCTCCAAAAGGTGCTCAAACGTTTTATTAATAAACTACGCTCCATGATCAGTCCAGATTCTGTTTGGTTTTCTTTCTGTACCTGCTATTATTTGTTTTAGTGCATCAGTTATCGATATTTCTGTTTTATCTGAAACGGATAAACTAAACGCGTATTTACTAAAAACATCTACAACGTTTAAAAGATAATTTTTGTTATCGTTAAACTGAGCAAGATTTGCACATCAACTAAATCTATCGCCCAGTATCGTGAACGGCATTTACGACAACTTTACGTCGCGGAAACTTTTTTTTAGGTTTGTGTAGCTCTGATGCCAGCGATTCCATCGCTCCGAGTCCGAGTTTATATTTTACTCCAATAAACCCCTGCACCAGCCTCCTATCAAGTCATTCTCTGATTCCTTTTGGTTTTATATCGCATATATCATCTAGCATTACTTTATCGCAGCCGTACATATCTTGTTTGTTATCACGGTAGCAGATATCATGACGCATTGCTCTTGCATCAACGTGATTATATAACTCTTTTCCGGGCAGCGGATTATCATTTTCTTCTAGTTGTTTATCTAGTGGATTATATGCTCCAGTGTCTTTATGGCCTGGTAATATCCAACCTCCCTTTAGTTTTGATAACTTGCCAATTAATTTATGTATATCTATACCTGTTCCAATTATTTCTCTGTTGTTGCATTTCTGACAGCATGTAGCAATTTTATTTTGTTCCAGACAGAGGCCTCTATCACAATCACACTCGAAAATCATTATTTAATAATCATCTATTATAATAACCTTGTCGCACATTCTAGCTTCGGATAATTTCTTTAAACACATACTTTTTTTTTCCACAGAATGCACAAATACTTTTTAGCATTATCCTATTATTTTGTTGTTTTTTCTGTTGTTTCATCTTAATTTTCTGCTTAGTTTTGCATTTGAGACAATATGTTGACATATTGCTTAGTTTAGATACAATTAATTGCAATCTCATCATTAACGTGAGAAGGTTGATTGTCAAACTGTAAAATAATTTTAAAAAATTGATTTTAGGTTGGGACATTTCTTTTATAAACCTTATACAATAGTATCCATATGCTGATGTTCCAAATGGCTGAATCTGATTAGGCGAATAGTTTGTTATTTTATATTTTTTGTTGATATATTTTTTTTTACTACATCACTGGGAGGAATTCCAAATGAATCAAAATAGTTGTTATTGTAAACTGCTACCCAGTGTGTGTCATATCCGTCATTAAAATCTAGTATATTTATCACACACGATCCACCAGCTGGTGTATTGTCAAGTTCATCTTTGGAATAAACTCCGTAGAAATTTTTATACTTTTTTAGATTATCAAGTATATCGAAGTTACTTAACGCGGGCGTGTTCCTGGTAATGTTAGTCCTCGACCTATTCCCAGCAGATTGGGCAACAGACTTCCCGCTACTCCCACCAGTTATGGTCCTATAAATCCGCCTTTTTTGTTTTTCGCGATCGCGTCTTTGTTTTCGTTTTTCTTTCTTTTTGCTGTCTTTCGTCGGGGCATTATATTAAAGTTTTAGACAAAAATGTTCTTTATAGCGTCTCCAGAGACAGCATTTTTTGTTGCGCCAGATACTGCGCCAGATGCTGCTGCTAATCCTAATGTACCAATTACGGGCGAAATTGTAGGTATTAACGTTTTGGCTATTGTGGCTATTGCCGGACCAAGAAACCCGCCTCCCACCGCATTTATTTGTGACGCGCTTAGATTTAAAACAAACGGTTTACCGCGATCGTATTTATTTATCTGTGTTTTAGTTAGCATTAATTTTGTTAAACTACCGCCCGTTGTCGATGAATTAATTTTTAGTGATACCGGCCTATGCTTAGCAATAGCAGCCGCTAATTTTTTAACTTGACCGTCAGTCAAATATATTTCTTTTTCGATGTATTTTGCTATATATCAAGAGAGAGTAATATTAAACCTGGACCGTCATTTTACCTCCGACAGAGTCAATTGTTATAAATCTGTCGCTGATCACCAGCGCATAAACGTACAACTTATCTGGAACCATACCTAATGTCCAGGTAATTTCAATATCAGCTGTCGAATCAACACCTCGCTCGTTGCGTTTACTAACATCAAAAGAAAATATCGGATAAAGTGTACGAAATTCCTCTACTGATATTTGAGATCCATCTCCAATGTCTTGATATTTCTGCACTGCGTTGATAAGATACACATACAGTCGAGTAAGATTTTTATTAGCGTCATCCGCGAAATTGCATTCTATCGCTCGTTCCGGATACTGCTTGGAGTTTATCCTGGCGTATATTCTCCCAACATCAGCGTTATCAAATATTGCGTTATTTTGTTGCTGGTTACCGCGTCCCGCTTGTCGCTGAAATACAACAAATAATTGTTGTGGTAGTTGTTCGCTTGACGTTGTTGTGACGCGCCATGTGTAGTCGGTAGTATTTGGATCTGCAGTCTGATATATTTTATGTTACTGAAAATAAATTTTTTTTGTACATTTTTGAAGCATATAATTTAAGTCTACTGCTTTGTGAATGACAGTGTTATTCGTGGCATCCATAAAGCAAGTTTGTTTATAATAAATTGTACATCGGCGCCGCCAACCCAAAGTAAACAATCATTTTGTTCCGCCCGATCTAAAATAAGTGTGTGTTTAACTCCACGAAACACTTGATTATAATCGCGACAAAATCCAAATATTGTACTCAATGGCAGCATAATTGTAATTTGACGTGATCCTGCTGCAAGTGCCTTTCTCCTAGCATAACCGTCATTGTAATGTCTTACGCTAATTGCTCTATTAATCAAATTTAACATTGCAACACTTTCCACACCTGCACCTGGTGGCGTTATACCAAGATTATTACAAGCAGCAAGTGACACTCTTATAGCGTCTGCGTTAGCGCCAGCAGCTGGTGGGGCTATACCAAAATTGACAGCATTAGCAATAAGAAAATTTCTTACAATTGCAACATCTGCAGCTGCATCAATCCCATGCGCTACTGCTCCTCTTGAAATAAATTCACCTGGCGCAGCTGCAGCAGCTCCAGTGTCCTTAAACCACATCATGTTAGTTGCAGTCGATCTAGAGTAATCGTCACTAAACTAAATAATTTACTTAGTATTATACTTGCAACTTGTAGGTGACTTGAAATATCTTCCACTATTTGGTTAGCTAACTGATGCCTGGCACTTTTACATAGGCTCCAACCGTTGTTTATGCGAACTATTTCTGCTCCAGCTGCAGTTGCAGCAGGTGGATTAGCTACTGGCATAATCTGACCACGAACTTCCAACATTGCTTTATGAGGCAAGAGAAATACATCCTCGTCGCGTGTATTAAATGTTATTAGGCTCATTAAAATTTTCGTCGAGATATTCAACATACTCAAATTCTGTTACTGTATCATCTACTTCATAGGTCTCCGCCAAGTCGAGGTAATTTTTAGCAGACATCTATTATTCATTAGATTATATACAGTTTGGTGCTGTTGCCTTAGATATTAATTTTTGTATAATTTGCTCTCCTCTTGGCGATAAAAGCTTTTTTGCTGTCCTTATCATTACTCGTTTAGTTTCTTCCGTCGGTACAATTTCTGATATAACTTGTTTTATTTTTCGCCTGTTGCCTTTTATTTTATCAGCTATTTTTTGTCCCACCGCAGTTCCAGCGGCAGATGCAGCTCCGGTCGCAAAGACTTTTTGATGCATCCAGTGCAATTGGCACAACTTTATGCGCTGTTCCAGGACCACTTTCAATATTTTTAGTAAATATATTTTCAAAAAATCCTCCAACTGTTTTTCTTCTGTAAACTTTTTTCTTTGTCTCATGTTATACAACGAGGTTGTACAAAATCACGCAACGCGCAGGTGTAGGTAATAAGTAACAACTTCATTGTTAAGATCAAGTTGTTGTCCAGACTGATCCGTCAGTTGCATATTTATTTCTGTCATTTGATCTTCAACATTTATCGGATAATAAATAACCTGCCGTGGATTAATTTGCATAAGTGAACCCGGCGGAACGTCCGACGAAAAACTGTATATTGTTTGTCCTTTATTGCCTTTAGCCGAGTAAGATCCAGATGCAAAAGAGCAATTTATTAATAGTGTGTTTATGTCAGTTATATTTACTGGCAGATCACCGTCATATGTTACAGTTTGTTCCGTATTTGATCCGTATCGTTGATGATAAAATCCGAGCAGTGACGCAGTGCTTGTCGGCGATGAAAAATCGATCATCATATTATTCTTTAATGTTATTCTAGCGCGTAACCTGTTATAATTTGGTGTCAGCTCAAAGCTGTCAGCGTCCACCGTGTTCTTATTTGCAATAACCACTTTAATTATTTTATTTAGATCAGTGATATTATAGGCGCCTTGTGGAATGTTAAATCTTATCCACGACGACAATTTCGGTTGAAATGTAAATTCATCATTAACATTAGTTTTCACGTTAGCCATAGAATGCCACGCAGTGCAGAAAATTAGTCCAATTTCATATTTTTTCTAAGCATCCAGTTGTATTGGTGGAATATAATTCACTGAAAAATTTGCGCTATCTTTTGTAGTGGTGATAGAGTCGAGTAATAATATTGTTGACAGCTTTATTTATTAGATTATATAATTATATCGCCCGCGATTATATCGCGGTGTAAAATTTCATATTCGTCCGATGTTAGTAATTCTTTCGATCTTAGATGATCAAGTATATCAACCATTTCATTATCAATTTCAGCACCCACATTTCCAGTTTCTTTCGATGATATCAACAAGATTAATCTGCCGATCATATCAGCTCTTGATATAAATATTCTTAGTCCAGTTGAAACTTTTTTCAAGGCGAAAATGATCGTAATTTTCAAGCCAATTTTTAAAGTTCATTCCTTCATCAGTTTATTTTTAAATCTCTTTACTGCGTCCTTTATAACACCTGCAATAATTTTATTTCTGTAGGCGTCCTTATATTTATAAAGATCTTGGACGTTTGTAGCTATGTTCATTCTATTGCAAGCTCGATCACCGGCGTTTATAATAGACTCTAGTTTTCCAATTAGTGCATCGTATCTGCCTTCTTCCCAATTTTCAATATCATTGACGTTAATATTGTATTCTTTTTAAATGATTATTGTATTCTCGATCTGTTATTATAAGTTGCGCTTGCTCTAGAATAAGATTTCTTTCTCGCTCAATATCTGATACAACCGTTTGTTGGCTAATATCTCCTGTTACAGTTAGCTCAAATGTTGTTTCTTGACTCTCCGTCACAGTTGGCTGTAACATTTCTCTGATTTCACGTGGATTATCAATTAACCGATCTAGTTCAGCTAGTCTGACAACAGGGTCTGCTATATCCTCCACAAGTGGCATAGCTAGTATTCGTTCTTTATCTAACTTTGCTTCGGTGCTCATAACATTAAGGCGGTTATCGAACCTGCTTTGCTTTATTTCATTAATGGCTTTGATGTAAAGATCGGCGATACTATTGTGTCGGAATTTTCTATTACTTTCGTGGTAATTTTCATTTTCTAGCACTACTTCGTTGATATATTTCTGATTTTCTTTTGCTATCTCCGTTAACATTTTAATTTTTTCATCAACGTTGTTTTCTTTCTTTAAAATCTTACATACTCTTGAATCTTTGAAACTGTATTCTTTGTTGAATGATTTATACTTATAATCTTCTATTTCGTTGTTTATATTTTCTAGAGCATCTTTGAATCTTTCTCTGTCTTGAACATCCAATCCATGCTCTTTTCTAAAAGCTTCTCTTTTAGCTTCATCTTTCTCACGCATCTCCCTTAAAGCTTTATCAGTTTTACTTTCCGTTTCTTGTTGTTTTTTATATCCTCCATCATTTTAGTCATCTCATCCAACCTTCTTCTCGTTGGCCCAATTGCTACCATTTGTGATAATTTTCGTTCAAGCTCCAACGGATTACGGATCAACCAATCTATCTCAGTTTATCTTCTGCCAGGATGAGCAATGTACTCTGTAAGTGCCTCAGACACCCTTCTTTTTTCTTCTTCCTCAGATCTTGTAATAACTTTTTCAGTAGCGGTTTCTTGTTGTTCTTTAATTAATCCAAGTAAACCTTTTCCTGTAATTTTTTAAGTTCTTCTTCCGAT